>MJUT01043991.1:244865-258648 GCA_002080005.1 Gigantidas platifrons | reverse complement strand
AAAAAAAAAAAAAAAAAAAAAAAAACATTTCTATTAATGTTAAAATTAATCTAAATGGGTTTACTCAAGATGTTAATAATAGTGTTTTCTTCTTCAACTTTTACTGGCAAAACATTCCTACAGAGGGCATTTCAATGCCATGTAACCTGACTTAGTGTGTTGTACAACTATTATCTAATAATATACTAAAATACTAATAGTGTTTGAGGTTAAAACAAAATACAATTGGTTTTTTTATAATTTTTTTGCCGGAGATTACTTTGTAAGGGTTTTGATTTAATTTAATCTAATTGTATTATTATTTATTTGTTTATTATTTGCGATCAACATTGCAGAATAACTAACAAAAAACTCAACAATAGATGGTATACAATTTAAAATCTAACGGTAAAAAATATCGATTATATCATGTTGTAATTGTTGAAAAAAATATTGTCTTTACAGTAATAAAATGATTTTTTGGTATATTACATTTCAATAATTCCAATAATACTCTTTCAATGATCATTTTTGACCAACTCTCTTCACATTCCAGTTTGATATTTTGTTATTCAGTACATTATGCATATCCTTTGAAGCTTTTTCTGGTTTGTATAATATTTTCATATTGTTTGATAATAAGGGGTGGTTCTATTTTTGTAAATAATTACTGGATATATTAAACGATTTTAAATCAGATTTAATTGCTTAAATTACACTTTGGTAGCTAAAGAAGTTGGTTTTAACATTATAAGTTTCCTTAAATTTTTTAAATTTTAAAGTCATTAGTTGACCTGATGTATCAACCAAATCAGTAAACATACTCCTTTTTTATCCTATTTATATAAACAATTGTTTGATTACCTATGGGAAATTTATTATTATAGTTCCAAATACTGCTGGCGTTTAAATCTTCATAACATGATTAAGGGGGAGGGTCATGGTGCTTAACACCACTTTCAACAATTTTTCTGTTATATCGTGGCAGTCAGTTCTATTGGTGGAGTAAACTGGATAAGACCACCGACCTGCCGCATGTCAGTGACAACCTTTATCATATAATGTTGCATAGAGTACACCCCCTCTGGGCGGGATTCGAACTGACAATGTTAGTGTTGATAAGCACTGATTGCATAGGTAGTTGTAAATCCAATCATCATACGATCTCAACCACGACGGCCCCAGAACTTAATGTTATTTGTTTTTGTGAAGGTCAATATATGCATTAAGCACTTCTTGTCAGAAAGGATTTTTTTCAATTTTGTAGTTGGACCTAATTATCCTTAATTTATAATATCAATATTCTCAAAAAATGACAATAACTTAATGATTTTTGAATTGCTTTTAAGAATTCTTCTAATCCACGTTAAAATTTAGATCTTTGATGCACATTTCTGGATTCAACATCTTATGACCCCCAACACAGCGTGGTTGTGATATAACATCTCTACCGACTTTATTGTTCAATATAAAGGAAAACATTTTGCAGTTAAATGTTTTGATCAATGCCATACTTGGGCTTGGTATGGCTAAAAAAATAAATGGTTTAATTTAGAAATGCTAAGTGTTTTAATGATCGTGATTTTCCCTATTTGTACTTAAATTGTAAGGCCCAAAGTTTCATTATATGTTCTATCGCTTTGAACTTGGGCTTAATATTAGGAGATACAATTTCACCTATAATGGCTATACTAACTGAAAAGTGTATAGAGTGAACATCTGCTTTGTCAGTACTCTATTCCAAGCCCTACTTTACACACATACTATCATGACTTCAGTAGCAATATTCCAGTATCACCAACGGATGGAGTTTACATTTCACAACTCATACGTTTTTCTAGAGTTAGTGCCCAGTACAGTGATTTGCTGGACAGAACTTAGCTGCTGACGCAAAATATATTCAAACAAGGCTACGTTCCTCCTCGGTTGAAGTCATCGCTACAAAAAATATATGGTCATCACGATCTGGTTGACCGTTACGGCATACCGTATCCTACGTTAAGATGTACAGTTTAACAACATGCTTTTGAACGAAGGACATACCGTTGTTTAGCGGGTATTTAGGGTTTTTTGACGCACTATCACATGAAATGTTATCCTTACAATAATTAATGCTAAAAGTAAAGACTTGCCTTTAAGCGTGACAAAATGGCTTCCGAATTAGGGGTCTGACATCCTACATTATGATGTATATTCACCCCAACGCTGTATGATCACTGGTTTTGCACAAAAAGGATCACGAATCTCTACCGACTTGAATAAATTTCATATCAACTGTATATATGGTAAAGTTGCATGATTTAAAGTATAAACAAATGTAATGTTGAAGTAGTATTCCAAATTAAAACGTGTAAAACAATTTAACTCATTAATTAATTAAATATTCTGGAACATGATGGTAAAAACATTGAGAATCATACGTTTCAATGGATTATTTTTTCTCAATGTAAATCGCTTCAATACTGGAAAAAGTCTTCCGAATGCATCAGCTAAATTATAGATTTTCATAAATTCTTTTTTCTTGCCTTTGGGTTATTTATATTACAATAATTACTCGTATCTATCGTTTTCAAAGGGGACATATTCATGGGATCAAGAAGTTCGCAACGCCAAGACATTTTAGTGCCTGATAGAATGATTCAATGTGTGGCAATTTACACCCCACCCCTTTTCCTTATTTTTGGTATCAAATTTTAAATCATTCCTACAGAGGACATTTCAATGACATGTCACCGGGCTTAGCGTGTTGTACAACTATTATCTGATAAAATATTCACATCTATTCGTCTTTTCGAATAGATGGATTTATCGTGAAACGACATATAAATGTCCTCGAGTTGTCTCTCTTTTTACGTTTACGACGAATTGAACCACTGAAACAAACACGAGGGCTATCCGAGTTATCTCCCTTTGTGAATATATAAAGGGCACGTTTAAGAATTTCCGGTCTCTTTTCCTGACATCAGACAGATACGCATCCATTTATTTCTTTCACAAAAAGTCGCAAACTTGGAAAAAAAATTTTAAATCTGCAATCGAAGAACAATGTCACAGAAAAATCTGATCAAGTGTTTTAATCCTAATGTCAGGGATTATATTAATGAGATAGGCTATTTGAATTTGTATATTCTATGTATTATGAATCCCTAGATCACACGTGGCGTACGTGACGTATTTTCAGATTGGTAGCGTGTTCAGCTTTTATTAAGCATGTGCTCAACAAGTTTAAATCCTTAATTTGTTTAATCGAATGTTGATTTAGACACAATAAATTAATTTTAATCTGGCTGTTTGCTCGATCAAGAGTGTATTTTTCGGTTTTGTTTTTCTTTCCCTCGCACAAGACCAAGTTAGGCTTGCCAAAATGTCGCCACGTGGCGTGTTTCTGCACACGCACACATACACATATAATAATATAAAAACTAAATGTGCACTTCCTTATCTAAGCCAATATTAAAACATCATGTGTAATGCTGCAAGTCCGGGCATGGAATTTTGTTGAAATAGTGTGAACACGTGCTTTGAATGACATTGCATCAGCTCATTGACATGTTGAAATATGATTCAAGATTTGTAAAACTATAGGTATTGATTGTTTCTGCGAACTGATATATTTTGTTAATAGTGAGTTACGTTGTAATTGTTTAAGTAAATTATATTCATTGCCATTGGTATTACCTCCTGTATTTTTATTCGCCACTGCTTCCCTTCGGCGGAAGCCAGTCTGCACACACATTTACACATACATAAAAAATGTATTATTGTAGACTTATTTGCTTGTATATCTTATTAATTTCTGACAACTTTGTTTTGTAACGTGCAGGGGGTTGCACGTCACTGGCGTAATCCGGTTCGTACCAGAGTTACTTCTCTGGATTCAAGTGACGCTCTGTATATCGTGTATTTAGCTTATACAGTTATTTAACTATGGACGATGTTGTGTGTTTGCAGCACCCGTGCGTCGGACCTGTGCGTTTTACGCACGCACCTAATATTAGTTTAACCTGTGCGTTTTCAGCACCCGTGCGTCGGACCTGTGCGTTTTACGCACGCCACTATAGCTAGTTTAACCTGTGCGTTTTTACAGCACTCGTGCGTCAGTCCTGTGCGTTTTACGCACGCCGCTATAGCTAATTCAACCTGTGCGTTTTTCAGCATTTGTGCGTCAGTCCTGTGCGTCTACGCACGCCACTATAGCTACTTCAACCTGTGCGTTTTTCAGCACTTGTGCGTCAGTCCTGTGTGTCTTGACGCACGCCACTATAGTAACTTTAACCTGTGAGTAAAGCTGCTAATCCAGTAACCAAGAGCGAATACTAATACTGCATAGGTAGTGGCCAAACATGTTGCTCGACAGAGCAACGCAAAGTGACCAGACACGCCGTGACAAGCGTGTATATACCCTATTTTGGACTATACCATTTTAAACAGACGATTCCAAAAGTCTGCATCATCAAAACGATTTCATATAACCCGATGATAACCATAAAGCGTGTAAAGGACCAGACTATTTCCGTGTATTATTTCATATCCCAACCCGTTTATGATTCTGTTAGTTATCGTAGTAATTATAAACAATAAAAATATAAACTATTTGTATGCTTAAAATGCTATATTTAACCAACCACTTGATAAATAAAAATGGTCTACTGTTTCGGAAATTGTAAATTAATTATTTGCATACCAATTGTGTATTTTAAACAATTAAAACAATGTAGATAAACAGGGGAATTCATGGAAGTGGGGAAAGAAACCATACGGTCAAGTGCGTAATTTATCACCTATATACTGTATATAGCCTTAATTTATTTTTTTGACTTTGCATACACGTTTTAAATGCGTGTTAACTAACTTTGTCACAGTTTCACTGACTTTATCACATAATGTTGCATCGAGTACACCTAAGGAAGAGTTGTTGTTGTTTGTTTTTCTAATTTATCGTAACTTCGTAAGTGTAATTTTAGTCGTAAGATTAAAATTTGTCCTAAGATATTCTTTGTAAAAGGACTAAGGAATATTGCCCTACAATAATCTTAACTGAAAAAATTAGGAATTTTTGTGAAAAGGGCTACAGATGTTTAACTGATGTGTACTTACAGTACCTTATTTCAGTGGTTAAGTGATATGTACTAACGTACTATCAGATGTTAAACTGATGTACTTGCCAGATGTTTAGCTGGTATTTACTTATATTATTATCAGATGTTTAGATGATATGTACTTATCTTAATTTCAGATGTTTAGCTGATATGAACTTGCCTTATGTTTAGCTGATATGTTCCTACCTTTTTATCAATTGCTTATCCTTTATCTGATGTTTCGCTTTATGAAGTGTCTTATTTTCATATGTTTAGTTGATTCGAATGTATCTTCTTGTTGTATTATCTTATTATCAGATGTTTAATTTGATATGTACTTATGTTATTATCAGATGTTTAGCTGAGATCTGCTTATATTATTATTAGATTCTTAGCTGATATGAACTTATCCTATTATCAGATGCCTGGCTGTTATGTACTTATTTTATCTACAGATGTTTAACTGATATGTACTAACTTATTATCAGATGTTAAACTGATGTACTGACCTTATTATTAGATGGTTCAGCTGATATTTATTTATATTCTTATCAGATGTTTAGCTGATATGAACTTACCTTATTTATCATATGTTTAGCTGATGATTACTAACCTTATTATCAGATATTTAGCTGATATGTACCTACCTTATTATCAGATGTTTCGCTTATATGAAGTGTCTTATTTTCATATGTTTAGTTGAAACAAATGTATCTTCTTATCAGATCAGATCTTAGCTTTTGATTATTAACCTTAATATCAGAGTTTACATGTACCTGATATATTTATCTTAATTTCAGATGCTTAGGTGATATGAACTTATCTTATTATCAGTTGTTTAGCAGATATGTACTTATCTTATTTTCAGATGTTTAGCTGATGTGTGCTTACTATCGATGTTTAGCTGGTATTTACTTATATTATTTCAGATGTTTAGCTGTTAATTACTGTCCTTATTATTGCACCTTTCTTATTATCAGATGTTTAGCTGATATGTACTTATAATTTTATCAGATGTTTATTTGGCCGATATGTTCTTGTACATATTTTATCATCAGGTGTTTAGCTGATATGAATTTACCTTATTATCAGATGTTTAGCTGATATGAACTTACCTTATTTTAGATCTTTAGCATACAATTACTAACCTTATTAGATGTGTAGCTGATGTATTTATTTTAATTTCAGCTGTTTAGCTGAGATGTACTTATATTATTATCAGATTCTTAGCTTATATGAACTTATCCTATTATCAGATATCTGGCTGATATGTATTTATATTATTAGCAATTTTAGCTGATAATTACTAACCTTATTAAGAAGTTTTGCTGATATATGTATGTATTTATCTTATTTTCAGATGTTTAGCTGATATGCATTTATCTTAATGTCAGATTTTTTGCTGATATGTACTTATTTTATTATCAGTCGTTTGGCTGATATGTACTAAATTTTTTATCAGATGCTGAGCTAATAATAATTATCTTTTTATCAAATGTTTGACTGATATGAACTTATAATTTATCAGATGCTTAGCTAATATTAACTTATCTTATTATCAGATGTTTGCCTGATATGAACTTATAATTTTATCAGTTGTTTGGCTGATTAGGACTTATATACTTCTGTTATTATCAGATTTTTAGCTGATATGAATTTGCCTTATTTCAGATCTTTAGCTTACAATTACTAACCTAATCAGATGTGTAGCTGATGTATTTATTTTAATTTCAGCTGTTTAGCTGAGATGTACTTATATTATTATCAGATTCTTAGCTGATATGAACTTATCCTATTATCAGATATCTGGCTGATATGTACTTATATTATTAGCAATTTTAGCTGATAATTACTAACCTTATTAAGAAGTTTTGATGATATATGTATGTATTTATCTTATTTTCAGATGTTTAGCTGATATGCATTTATCTTAATGTCAGATTTTTAGCTGATATGTACTTATTTTATTATCAGTCGTTTGGCTGATATGTACTAAAATTTTTATCAGATGCTGAGCTAATAATAATTATCTTTTTATCAAATGTTTGACTGATATGAACTTATAATTTATCAGATGCTTAGCTAATATTAACTTATCTTATCATCAGATGTTTGGCTGATATGAACTTTTAATTTTATCAGTTGTTTGGCTGATTAGGACTTATATACTTCTGTTATTATCAGATGTGTAGCTGATATGAATTTATCTTATTATCAGATGTTTAGCTGTTACGTTTTTATCTTAATTTCAGATGTTTAGTGGATATGAACTTGTCTTATTTTCAGATGTTTAGTTGTTATGTTTTTGTCTTATTTTCAGATGTTTACTTCATATGCACTTGCCTTATTATCAGATGTTTAGCTGATATGTACTTATCTTAATTTCAGATGTTTAGTGGATATAAAATTTGTCTTATTTTCAGATGTTTAGCTGTTATGTTTTTGTCTTATTTTCAGATGTTTACTTCATATGCACTTGCCTTATTATCAGATAGATGTTTAGCTGATATGTACTTATCTTAATTCAGATGTTTAGCTGGTATGTGCTTACTTTATTATCAGATGTTTCAGCTGATAAGTATTTATCTTAATTCAGATGTTTAGCTGGTATGTGCTTACTTTATTATCAGATGTTTTAGCTGATAAGTACTTATCTTAATTTCAGATGTCTACTTGATGTGCACCAGTGATTAGGATTAATTTTTTAATAATGGGACATTTTATATTGACATTCAGAATTTCAATGGGTCATTCTTTGACACTCTTTGTTAATATTTCTGATTTCAATGGGACATTTTCAGATGGAATGAGATAAATGGCCCCTCTAATCCTCCCTCAAAAATAAACAACAATCAATCAATCAATGGTTATTTATTTTGGTATCGTTGTGTCGTCGTTTTCTCCGATAATAATATATTAATAACGTTTGTGGTTTAAACAAAATACAATGCGATCAACATTGCAGATGAACTAACACTAAACTCAACAATAGGTGTAAACAATTAAAAACTTCACAGTCATAAATATCCTTTATCTTACTTTGTAATTGTTGGAAATAAATATTTTCTTTACAGTAATAAACTCCGTGAAACTTAATCACGTTGTCTTGGTATGTTTACAAGTTTCGCTCAATATAATGATTGATTTAATTCTGTTTTATTATTTTTATAATTAGGTTTTTGATAAATTATGTACATTTCAATAATTCCAATAATACTCTTTCATAAACTATTAAAAGCCTTACAAATAAAATCATAAACAAAATAGATATTAAGATTATTGGAAAATAGAAACGAAAACTGGAAAATTATACAACAAAAGTACTTCGAGAATAAATATAGTAGAAAACTTTCTCATATTTAATAGGAATTTAGGTAGCTTTAAATCTTCCGTAAATATTCCATCATTTTATAAAGAATTGTTGAAAACATGGATTATTTGTGGAAAAGGGGGGGGGGTAAAAGTACACACAATTTTAGATGATTTGATTTGATTTATTGTGTTTAACGCCACTTTCAGCAATATTTCAGCTATATCATGGTGACCAGTTTTAGTGGTGGAAGAAGCCGGAGTACCCGGAGAGACCCACCGACCATGGGCAAGCAACTGGTAAACTTTATCACTTGTGGCTGCGAGTCGAGTGTACCCTTTTTGTAATTTACTAAACCGGGCGCAAACCCACGTCGTATTGGTGATAGCTATATATATAGGCTTGTATGGGTTGTTAGGTAATCCAACTACCTAACTCATTGAGCCACCCGGGCCCTCCAAAATTTTAGAGAAATAAGAAAACAATTAATATGGAGAAATAAGTATATAAAATCTAAAAGCATATGTTTAGTAAAAGTTAATTGGATAAAAAGTGGAATTATTTTTATTAATATTTTAGATGAATATGGTCTTATTTCAGAATATAAAATTATAGCCAAATTAAGGGTGTAGGCCCAGGGTATGGGAGATAACTCTATTTTCATTGTCTTCTCAAATATATGGTCATCTGTGCGTTTGAAAATCCACCCTCAATTCCAAGCTTCTTGGCAACACAGATTGTTTACATTGGATATGGGCAGTTTTAATTAAAAAATTACTCCTTTTCCATTTAACTTTCCATAGTTGTGCTCCTTGTCTTTTTATATCTTATTGCTGCTAATAACAGAGTATTATTATCATATGCTTGTATCCACAAAATATCACTGAAATATCTCTTTCCAGAAAAAAATCCCATCGAAATATGTTGTAAAAAATAATTTCAAGTGTTTGTCAAATAAAAAAATATTAAATATATAAACCAGAATCTTACATATTATGAAACTATTGTACAATTGCTTTATTTGTAATGAATTAATCAAGTAAAGTCACTCCCAAACGACCTCTCCCCCTACCCAACAGACCTGAAGTTTATAAAAAAAAAAAAAAAAAAAAAAAAAGAAGACAAATACAGTGATTTGGTAATTTGGACATCCACTGTCAAATATAAGAATTCAAAAGCTTTTTGTTATTGGTAACTAGTTTTTTTTTATCTCCTAAATAAAGAAACAGCAAAGGATGAGTGTGTAATAACTTTCCTTCACAATTTCATATTTTTTCTGGGTACCATCCATGAAAAACATAATTTTAAATATTTTAAAAATCCGACTGTAAAAGATTGTAAAATTTGGTGCAATTATGTCTATATGTATATTCTTTACTGTAACATTTTTTGGTGGAAATTGATCGACAGGTTCTACAAACAATGGGGATGCGTGGATGTATGGTGTCATTATAATTGACAAACTTTATCACATAATGTTTTATCGAGTACACCTCGCTTGAGTGGGATTGGAAATCACAACGCTAGTGGTAATTGGCAGATTGCATAGGTAGTTGTAATTCCAACTACCATAAGATCACAACGGTCCCCATAACAAGGGGAAATTAATTGAATCTTTAAAACAAAACAAATACCTTGTTAACTTTCTTTCTAGTCTTGGATGTCTCCCTGAAAGAGACTTAATATCTTCAGTTTCATTGGTTGAGAAAATAGAATACTCGGAGAAAACTACCATCAAGTCTCTGACATACTTTATCACAAAATTGTATCCAGTACACCTCGTAAGGAGCGGGAATCAAACTCGTAACTTTAATTGTGACAGTCACTGATTGTTTTGGTTGATTTATATTCCACTACCATATGATCACAGCCATTAGGATTTCATTATTTTTTTATGTCAATTATGTACCTGATTCCATCACCATGTCGTACACACTATATTAGATATCTACATTTTTTACATTTATATTTATTATTTTCAGAGTTGAGAGTTTAGTGAGATTGTTAGACTATACGCTCAATATTCACATGTAAGTCTTTCGTCAAACCTGTCTATGCAGTTACCCTCTATTAATCTGTAACCTGTATTTAAAGGTCATATTTTTCTTGTCCAGTCATAGAAAATTTCATATCAACTTAACCTCATTTAAGAGGTCACCTGTCTTTAAACGCCACTCTTTCATTCACCTAAAGGTGACCTCTTAATACAGTTTTGACTGTATGCACTGTAAATCTATTGACATTCAATACTCCGTCTATGAAGGCAGGCTAATTTCTCATTTAAGGCCATGCTTAAAATATAATTGCTTTGCTCTTTTTTTACCTACAATTTAAGAAGTGAGTACCTAGGTAGTCAATTTATGTCTTTTTTCTTGAAAGACTTCTTTAGAGACCCTGTCTTCAACGACCATTTTTGACATATCTACTTGACCCTGTCTTAAAATAAAAAATTTCAGAAATCAATTATCTTGAAAAACTGTGTAATGGTGTAAGTTTTTAATTGATCAAACATTCAAGTATATCAGCAGAAATATCTGGACTGGTTACTGGTCAACTGAATTAGAGGTAACAATTGAAAACTAATGTTAAAGCATTAAGTCAGTTAATTGGTACACAATATGATTTTTCAGCATTTTGAAATTCATAACTACAAAATCTTTTATTATTTCTTTGATTGTCTTGCTTTTTTTTAATTTTCAGACATTGAATATTAACAGCTTGAAAAAAAACTGGGAGGACAGCCTTAGCAATGGCATCAGAAATAGGAAATAAGATGTCGTCAAAATTTTATTGTTGTAAGTTACTTGTTTGTGGGAACCGTTTTCTGCTGACACATACAAATGTAGATGTCAGAAGTTTTAGTGTCATATTGTTTACGTAGTAACAGATATCTGTGTAAAGCTGCACTATGTACAAGAAATCGATCATTAGTGCCTTCAGTACTTTGATTGAAATCATTTTCTGTAATGATACTTTGAACTGAGCATTCAAATTTTAATTAATATTTCTTTTCTTTTAAACAAATTCAGCAGTTTATAATATAGTTATGCTTATATTACGTTTCATTGCAAAATGTTGTGTCACCCTACAAATACATGCATACTATATTTCATAAACCTTTTTCACATTAAAATGTGAGCTTTCGTGACAGAATAACTATTTAGTTTGTTATTGGGTCCTTAAAAATACCATCTTCTCTCAAAGACGTTCTATGAAGGAATACAAACTGACATTATAGCTTTAAAGTTCAACTATCTGTGTAAAATTATTGATGTCAAGCTTTTTTCTAACCTCTCCTTGTCATATTGGCTGAAAAGGGTCATAAACGTATTTATCATATCATTATATATTCATGAAATGAGTTCACTCAAATCTCCCATGGCATGCTGCGACATATCAGTATAAAGGCGAACAAAAGAGAGATTTTATTTTAATCTGAAAGAGGAGCCAATGGTTTGTAATAATTTGTGAGTATGGTCTTTGGCGGTGACAACGAAGTCATCGTTGGTAAACTCTTGTGCATTTAACGTCTCAGAAACCATTTTTTGAAATCTAATTTTTAATCGGTTACTGTTAAACATAGAACACTTTGTTAGAATAATAAAAATAATTTTTGTTAAGAACTATACTTGGGTGAACTCATAATATTCATGAATAACCAGATGAGTATACAGGCTCTGGTGAGTCTCTAAGCAAGCTCATAGGATCATATAAGAAGTGAGCAAGTTTTAGATTTTAAATATAATTTTTTTGTTGAAGATATATTTATATACAACATTATTAATTTTTTTCAGGAAGGGGGGGGGGGTAAGCCATGTATAGCAGATATACATGGTGATCTCTCCTTACACCATGCTGTAAGATTTAAACATGAAGTGGTTGATGTCTTCCTTGATTTTTCCGTGTCATCTTATAGGGTAATGTTATATATATGTCACATAAAAAGTTATGGCCGTGATCGTATGGTAGTTGGATTTACAACTACCTATTCAATCAGTGCTTCTCATCACTGATGTTGTGAGTTCGAATCTCGATCGGGCGAGGTGTATAACATTATGTGATAAAGTTTGTCAGTGACTTGTGACAGGTCGGTGGTTTTCTCCGGGTACTCAGGTTTCCTCCACCAATAAAATTGACCGCCACGATATAACTGAAATATTGTTGAAAGTGGCGTTAAACTAGGGACAGTAACGGTAAGGGCAGATAATCCTGTTTGATATGCGTCGAAATGTCAAGAAATGTGCGTGATTTGTAAATAAAAACAATGACAGCAGGTGGGTATCTGTTACGGACTTTTTTGAAGAATACATTGAGTTTCAAACATCCGAAATGACATTTTCATAATTATGAATAGTTAAACCTTGCGTATTAACCATTCTCTGGCCATGTTGGAGCCGAAGCGGAAAAAGAAGTAGAATCGAAACGATCAAAATATGACCATTTTTTTAGAGACGAATACGCTCTCCTTTCGTGATTTTAATGGTAAATAAATTATTTTTAAAACCAAATATATACTAATTTCTCCCCATAATTGCCATGTACTGACCTGTAATTGTAGTTTTTCCGTGTCAATGTTGGCCTCGATTCTTAGCCTCGTTTTCAATCCAATATGTCAGCGCCCATATTTGACTTTATTGAATGTAAATTATTGATGACAGAACATGTTTTATGGCAAAATATGCAAGATGTATCACAAATGTAATAAAATATGCACTTCTTGAATTGAGTCATTCACTTTAGTACTAAAATTATTGATTTTATGGAAAGTTCAAAAATGAGGTCGCTCACGGATACAATCAGTCAATTGTATAAATTTGTATTGAGTGAATGCAATGAAGCCAGTTAAGTGAGTGGCACCACTAAATAAATTTTACAGTTTATTGATTGCTTGAAATATTTTTTGTTTGATTGACACCTTCAATACACAAATAATGAAGTCAATTGTGTCCAAAACCAGCCAAAGAGAAAAAAGAGGGGGGTATGGTTACAATTTATAAAGAATTGGTCACTTCAAGGCAAAATGACAGACAGTCTTTACTAAAAAAAAATCAGTAAAGCAGTGTTCTACCTAGTTGTCATATATTTGGACACCATGCAATACAGAGTTATAATACAAAATGTAGGAATGCATTAACATGTGACCTGGTGTAAAGGATGATAATTGCCAGGCACTGAGATAGTTGCCTCATAAGACGGGAGCTATTCTATCACTGTCCAAATTTATAATATAATGTTTTCTAACACTTACAACTAATCTATACTTGATTTTGTTAATCAATGAATTAAAATACATTGGATTATTTATACTTCCTATTAATCCTGTTTTTATATACAGCATGACTGCAAAAACAATTTTGCGGGTCATATTATGCCATATGGTATGGACATCATTGTTGAATGAAAACACTAATTACTT
>MJUT01043991.1:232815-244818 GCA_002080005.1 Gigantidas platifrons | reverse complement strand
TTAGGAATATTCCACACAATTTCGGTACACGTCACCTGTTCACTTTATTATTTCAGAATGTTTTAAATTATTTGTCACTTTGGAAAAACATCTTTCAGCTATTTAACTATTCTTACCATGCATAGTTTTCCAATCATTTGTGACCAAAATTCTGTCTGAAATTTTCTATTGACATTGTTTTAGATTGTACAATAATATATAAACATGACATTTATGGAGTGTTTTGCCATTTTTCACTTTCCAGTATAATTTTACTAGATACGATAACGTAACCCTCAGTCTACTTGTGTTCCAGTGAGGGGTACGATTCGGTCCCATTCAACGTAATGGGGCAGCGCCCGGAGTGATTCACACCGGGCGGATTTTTGTCCTAATTCCGTTGTAAGTGGTTGGAAAAATTAACGGGGTGAAAGATAACCAAATTTAGGTAAAGCTTGATGTGTTAAGTAAACGCTGCATCAATCCATGGTAGACTTATATTCATCTAAAAATTTGAATGCATGAAATCTTCTTTCTGTCCGACATTTTGTTTACAAGTTGCTATTTCACGTGTACTTGCCTCGTTTTGGAAATATCCTTATTTGGATCGATTGCCGTAAACATCGTAGTAAAAGTTTTCCATATTTGGCATTCAGATCCATATATGGATAGGCTCCGGTCCATTACAAGTTACACGAGAGTCTACGTAAAAGGTGTCATGGTGGACAAGAAACAATTTTCGAATACGAAATCTATCGTGAAGGTAGAAACAGGCATTGTAACACTTATTTCGTATCACCATTACTTAAAAATTGTAGGGAATAATAAGTTATGATCACTATATGCAAAAAGAAAGTTGTAATATTCACGGAACGAAAATTGTAATTTGCTCCATTACGTTAAATGGGACCGAATCGTAACCATTACTGAAGCACAAGCGGACTGAGGGTTACATTATCGTATCTATAATTTTCCATGTAATAATAACAGTTAATTTACTTTAATTTACTGATAAATTGAACATACCATTTCATGATTCAAGAAGGAAGAGAGGCAAAAGACTTAAGTGCATTTTGTATGCTTAATATTGAAATATTAGACTGTTTCAGTCATTATACATTCATTACTTATTTAAAAAACGATTGTTGTCTTACATTTATTTTATATTTAAAAAATGTTTATAAGTGGAATTTTTGTGAAGATTTCTTGCTAAAAAGTAGCCCTAATTTTCAAGCAATGTATCAAGACTATGTGCATGAAAAAATATGGATATTATTCCCCCGCTCGTAGACAGGGTGCTATATTGCAATCACCTTGTCCGTCCGTCCGTTCACACTTTCGTAACATATATCTCAGCTTCTACTGGAAGAAATGATGTTATATTTGATATATGGCTTTGGCATGTTGACTTGTACCGTGTCTTTCCTTTCCAGGTTTACCGCATATCTACTTCCTGCTTACAGTGCGACTTAGAATTTTTCATGTTTGCCGTAATGAAAACTTTCGTAACAGTTATCTCAGCTTCTACTGGAAGAAATGATTTTATATTTGATATATGGCTTTGGCATGGTGACTTGTACCGTGTCTCCCCTTTCCAGGTTTTCCACACATCTACTTCCTGCTTACAGTGCGACTTAGAATTTTTCATGTTTGCCGTAATGAAAACTTTCGTAACAGTTATCTCAGCTTCTACTGGAAGAAATGATTTTATATTTGATATATGGCTTTGGCATGTTGTCTTGTACCGTGTCTTCCCTTTCCAGGTTTACCGCATATCTACTTCCTGCTTACAGTGCGACTTAGAATTTTTCATGTTTGCCGTAATGAAAACTTTTGTAACAGTTATCTCAGCTTCTACTGGAAGAAATTATTTTATATTTGATATATGGCTTTGGCATGGTGACTTGTAGCGTGTCTCCCCTTTCCAGGTTTACCGCACATCTACTTCCTGTTTACCGTGCGACTTACAAATGAACGAGTGGTGGTATTCTTAGCACGACGTAACGTGCAACATCTTGTTTAGATTTTATATGATTTTTTCCATTAAATTTGTGGATTTAACATTTTTCTTGATACAAATGTGGAAAAACGTTTTGGGGTACATGTGTTTTTAATAGCCATAACTTCATCAATGTAACAGATATCTTGTTCAAATAAATTGCATTTCACTTCAGAAATGCCATAGATAACATCTGATTTCAATAAATTCTACTCATCATTCAGCACAAATTTCATTTACCATCCCTCGTAAACACCATCAAACAAACAAAACCAGATGCTCCCAGGAGCCTGTAATCGCTCACCTGGATCAAAGCTGCTTTCAATAACAACGCAACTGTACTGTGGCGGCCATCTTGGTGGGAGAGCGCGACTGCCGGGCACAATTTTAGAAAAAGACCATCCAATGACTATTCCATCAAAGTTTGGTTCTAATTGAGCTACTGGTTCCAGACAAGATGGTTTTTATGTGAATTTCCCATAGGGTCCTATGTTAAGCTAAGTTCAGCTGTGCAGCCATCTTGGTCAGAGGGCGGGACCACCAGACACATTTTTGGAAGATAACCATCCAATGACTACTTCATCAAAATTTAGTTCTTATTGAGCAAATGGTTTCAGAGAAGAAGATTTTTTTGTGAATTTCCCATAGGGTCCTATGTTAAATTAAGTTCGGCTGTGGCGGCCATCTTGGTCGGAGGTCTGAAATGCCGGACACAATTTTGGAAGGGGTCACCCAAGGATCATTTCAGCAAAGTTTGGTTGAGATTGGCTCAGTAGTTTCAGAGGAGAAGATGTTTTTTTAATTTCATCCCCGATTTGTCCAGGTGAGCTAAAAAGGAAAATAACTCCAAGATGGGTAATCAAATTTAGTTCAAAAATGCAGGGTATGTAGATCTTGACATGCTGAACATGTTTGTAGTTTAAACTTAGCATATATCTCTTATAGTTTTTGAAATATAAGATGAAAAGTATTAAAATTTTGAAAATTTGATGAAAAAAGGGCAATAACTCCAAAACTGGGTAATGGGATTTATGGAGTGTTTTGCCATTTTTCACTTTCCAGTATAATTTTACTAGATACGATAACGTAACCCTCAGTCCACTTGTGCTCCAGTGATGGGTACGATTCGGTCCCATTCAAAGTAATGGAGCAGCGCCCGGAGTGATTCACACCGGGCGGATTTTTGTCCTAATTCCGTTGTAAGTGGTTGGAAAAATTAACGGGGGTGAAAGATAACTAAATTTAGGTAAAGCTTGAGGTGTTAAGTAAACGCTGCATCAATCCATGGTAGACTTATATTCATCTGAAAATTTGAATGCATGATATCTTCTTTCTGTCCGACATTTTGTTTACAAGTTGCTATTTCACGTGTACTTGCCTCGTTTTGGAGATATCCTTATTTGGATCGATTGCCGTAAACATGTAGTAAAAGTTTTCCATATTTGGCATTCAGATCCATATATGGATAGGCTCCGGTCCATTACAAGTTACACGAGAGTCTACGTAAAAGGTGTCATGGTGGACAAGAAACAATTTTCGAATACGAAATCTATCGTGAAGGTAGAAACAGGCATTGTAACACTTATTTCGTATCACCATTACTTAAAAATTGTAGGGAATAATAAGTTATGAACACTATATGCAAAAAGAAAGTTGTAATATTCACGGAACGAAAATTGTAATTTGCTCCATTACGTTAAATGGGACCGAATCGTAACCATCACTGAAGCACAAGCGGACTGAGGGTTATATTATCGTATCTATAATTTTACATGTAATAATGACAGTTAATTTACTTTAATTTACTGATAAATTGAACATACCATTTCATGATTCAAGAAGGAAGAGAGGCAAAAGACTTAAGTGCATTTTTTATGCTTAATATTGAAATATTAGACTGTTTCAGTCATTATACATTCATTACTTATTTAAAAAACGATTGTTATCTTACATTTATTTTATATTTAAAAAATGTTTATAAGTGGAATTTTTGTGAAGATTTCTTGCTAAAAAGTAGCCCTAATGTTCAAGCAATGTATCAAGACTATGTGCATGAAAAAATATAGATATTCTACCCCCACTCGTAGAGAGGGGGCTATATTGCAACCACCTTGTCCGTCCGTCCGTTCACACTTTCGTAACATATATCTCAGCTTCTACTGGAAGAAATGATTTTATATTTGATATATGGCTTTGGCATGTTGACTTGTACCGTGTCTTCCCTTTCCAGGTTTACCGCATATCTACTTCCTGCTTACAGTGCGACTTAGAATTTTTCTCATGTTTGCCGTAATGAAAACTTTTGTAACAGTTATTTCAGCTTCTACTGGAAGAAATGATTTTATATTTGATATATGGCTTTGGCATGGTGACTTGTACCGTGTCTCCCCTTTCCAGGTTTACCGCACATCTACTTCCTGTTGACAGTGCGACTTAGAATTTTTCATGTTTGCCGTAATGAAAACTTTCGTAACAGTTATCTCAGCTTCTACTGGAAGAAATGATTTTATATTTGATATATGGCATTGGCATGGTGACTTGTACCGTGTCTCCCCTTTCCAGGTTTACCGCACATCTACTTCCTGTTTACCGTGCGACTTACAAATGAACGAGTGGGGGTATTCTTAGTTCTAATAATAAAACCCTAAATGCTCGCTTACTCGCAAGGGTTTTAACGGGATGCCATTACATGTAATGGAGCAGCCCCAGAGATTTTTTGCGCTCACTTAGAGTTTCTGACGCCTGCATTTATCAATAAGACATAAGTTTTCCTTTTGTCCACTATTATAACAAGTTTTTATCACCTACCAGTATTTTAGAATGTAATTCCCACAAAATAAAAATTTGTTTATGTTCTTCATTCATATATTTTGAATTTCGTCATTTGTGGTCATTTCCGGTCGGATGTCGATATACAAAAAAAACAATGTACCATATTTGGCGATTTGAGGCGTGAATGTTTACATTAATAGTAAATTTTCATAGTAAGAAATGCCATATTTAGAAAAGCTCCGCCTTCCGTAGTTTCCGGTTATGGAGAATGATTGATCAATTTGGACAAGTTTGTTGCTACCTTTGAAAAGCATACATTTCTCAGCCAAACCGATTTAACAAGGGCCGTGATCATCAGTAATAGTAATAATGAAATGTTTGAAGCGTTAATAGTGAGTTTTTATGTTCAACTGCAATTTATTGTTTTGCTCCATTATGCCGAATGGGACCGCTTTGTTGCTCCGCCGAGACACAAGTTTGTCACAGGAGCTACATTATTGCAGCTAGGGGTATTCTTAGCACGACGTAACGTGCAACATCTTGTTTAGATTTTATATGATTGTTTCCATTAAATTTGTGGATTTAACATTTTTCTTGATACAAATGTGGAAAAACATTTTGGGGTACATGTGTTTTTAATAGCCATAACTTCATCAATGCAACAGATATCTTGTTCAAATAAATTGCATTTCACTTCAGAGTTGCCATAGATAACATCCGATATCAAAAAATTCTACTCATCATTCAGCACAAATTTCCTTTACCATCCCTCGTAAACACCATCAAACAAACAAAACCAGAGGCTCACAGGAGCCTGTAATCGCTCACCTGGATCAAAGCTGCTTTCAATAACAACGCAACTGCACTGTGGCGGCCATCTTGGTGGGAGAGCGCGACTGCCGGACACAATTTTGGAAAAAGACCATCCAATGACTATTCCATCAAAGTTTGGTTCTAATTGAGCTACTGGTTCCAGACAAGATGGTTTTTATGTGAATTTCCCATAGGGTCCTATGTTAAACTAAGCTCAGCTGTGCAGCCATCTTGGTCAGAGGGCGGAACCACCAGACACATTTTTGGAGATAACCATCCAATGACTATTTCATCAACATTTAGTTCTTATTGAGCAAATGGTATCAGACAAGAAGATTGTTTTGTGAATTTCCCATAGGGTCCTATGTTAAATTAAGTTCGGCTGTGGCGGCCATCTTGGTCGGAGGTCTGAAATGTCGGACACAATTTTGGAAGGGGGTCACCCAAGGATCATTTCAGCAAAGTTTGGTTGAGATTGGCTCAGTAGTTTCAGAGGAGAATAATTTTTGTTAATTGCATCCCCGATTTGGCCAGGTGAGCTAAAAAGGAAAATAACTCCAAGATGGGTAATCAAATTTAGTTCAAAAATGCAGGGTATGTAGATCTTGACATGCTGAACATGTTTGTAGTTTAAACTTAGCATCTATTTTTTATAGTTTTTGAAATATAAGATGAAAAGTATTAAAATTTTGAAAATTTGATGAAAAAAGGGCAATAACTCCAAAATTGGGTAATGGGATTTACTTCAAAATTGCAGGGTAGGTAGATCTTGACATACTGAACATTTTTGCAGTTTAAACTTAACCTTTATCTCTTATATAGTTTTTGAAATATAAGACGAAAAGTATTAAAATTTTAATGAAAAAAGGGCAATAACTCCAAGATGTGTAATCAGATTTACTTCAAAATTGCAGGGTAGGTAGATATTGACGTGCTGAACATGTATTCAGTTTCAACTTAACATCTATATCTTATAGTTTTTTAAATAAAGGACGAAAAGTACAAAATATGCCTAATTTTCATAATCGGTATAAATCGACTGAAAGAAAATTTTCACAGAAAAAGCCGTAATACATGTTAAACTACTCATTGCCATGTAGCTGCAGTTAAAATTTGAGCTCATTTTGACTTATACTAAAGCAGCAATAGACAATTGAAATTTCATCCCCCCTTTTTTCTATTTTTAGCTTGGCGGCCATCTTTGTTTGAAGTCGGGATCACCGGACACAATTTTGGAAGGGGGCCATCCAAGGACCATTCCACCAAAGTTTGGTTGCAATTGGCCCAGTAGTTTCTGAGGCGAAGCTTCAAATGTGAAATGTTGACGGACGGACGACGGACGAAAAGTGATGGCAATAGCTCACATGACGCTTTGAATCAGGTGAGCTAAAAACAAACATAACAGTTATCTCCCTTTGCACCATTCTTCTCAAGTAATATGATTAGTCCTATAATATAAGCCTTCGTAGGTTCAAATTGTCTGCTTTTCAGGTTTTCATCGGATATTTTCAATTTCTATTATTGTTGAACCACGAAGTCTTATCGGAAGTCGCTATTTTCTCGTAGCAAGTTCCCAAAAAAATTTAGTGGGAACTTTCATTGGACAACGTTTTCGACAGTTTTGAGCTTATTTCTGCTATTGATAAACTTATAGAATATCACAAAAAATGACCTACCTTATTAAATGATGGAGGAATATCTATTTTTGCAATGCTTTTTCAACAGTCCCTCTGCTTTTTAAATTGTCAAGCGGTTGACATACGAGACGTTCCGAAGTCTTTCCATTTTTGGAAACCTTCAATATGATAACGACGAACAGACAAACAACAATACACAGAAACTTAATACTTGGCAACGTAATAACATATGACAAAACGAATCTCAACCAAAATAGGCCATATCGGTTGTTCAATAAGCGTGGCAATACAAATACAATCAACATCGATGAAAAATGTACAGAGGTTGTATTTAAATGATCATAATGAATATATGATTGTAAAATGATAATAAAACATTATTATTGTGTAGTTAAACCATGATTGTTTGTTCTACTCTTTAAATGTTTAACAAAAGAATAAGAACTTAATTGATTTTAGAAATGTGAAATTATGTTTGTTACAATGTATGACTGGCGTCTCTGTCAGGCGAGGGTATCTGCACCTAGTTCAACCCTCGCTGTTCTTGCGAGTTAAATAATTAAATTCTGAGTTTTTCGTGAATAAATGAACGAGCTAATGATCAAATAGTCCTTTACACTAATAATAATGTACAGAAATACTTACGGAAATAGAGCAGTCGATGCGAAATGTGTTATGTTATTAATGAGAGTATGCAACTTGTCCATAACATGTTGTATTTCAGAAATTGTTCATAAACTATATAACGGACCTTGTTATCCATATCGGATGTCCAAAATCAGTGTTATCTTATTGGCAGGAAGCTGGCAGATGCGGCAGGGATGGCAGAAATGCCTTCAGTTTTATTTGGTACGACAATTTCACTTTGTCACTAAAAACCACCAGTAAATGTATTGCTGATATAATTATAAACATCGACAGCACATGTATCAGACGTCAAATTGTTGATTTATTGACAGTTGGTACGAAAGAGGACACAACAGATACAAAGAAATGCGAAGGTTGTGATGAGCAGCACTGCCAATGTCCACCCTGTAAATATCTGAAAAATACATAAAAACGATTATTGAGCATTCTCAAAAACAAACATCTAGCAACCATCGGCAACTACAATCCAGTACAGCTATGCAGAAAAATTGAGAGTCTGGCATCGAAAAGTCTTCCCCTTAGGACTCCATGCACCATTACTCTCACACTAAATTGAAGTCTGGCACCAAGTATCCACAACAGGATTTGCAATGCACGAATTACTTCCACAAAGAGACAAACATACAATATAAGGATACAAAAAAAAGATATGCATAACCGGATACTTTACCCAATATCCTCAGGAAAATTGTCATACATGTAGCTGAATAAAATATTGATATAGCCATCAGAGACCTTAAACTCTTAAAAATGGTATGATACATTGTATATAACTCCTGTGAAAACATCACATGTTTCATATCAATTTAAAAAAAATACGACTATTCCCCTCTCCCTATCGTTCAGGACTCGTACAACTCACTCACAGGATAAAAAAAAATGGAACATATAAAATCTCCAGAAAAGAAAATATTAACCGAGGTTTTGATTATGACATACTATCACACAAGTCACTACTACAGACAATTCACAATCAAATCAGCATCAAATTTAAATATAAATATTGATAATGTTATAAACATATTTAACAGTGTTTAACCCAAAATAGAAGTATCCAAAGCATTGTTATTACAATTCACAATTTAAAGCTGTCATGGCGATGCAATCATCACCAATAAAATGTTAAAACCGTGTCAATCGTCAAATCTGTCAAAGCTCCACACATCAACACACATGTTATTGTATCAACATCAGGAAAATTCTTTATAGCGGCATGGCGACACAGTTATCATCAAAGTTAAACAACAACAAATTTCTTCAATTGGCTGTGCAATACACAAAGTTTAAATCTGGTCTGAAATTGGAGGCGGGGCATCGACACAACGATCTACACGTGCAAAGTACATAAAACGAGACACATTGAAAACGGCAATACACATACACAAAAAATGACAAAATCTGGACAGTTCATCTCTTAAATATCAGAAAAATTAGATGAAATATATCTTCAAACGGCATTATAAATTGAACTGATTGAATTTAAATAAAAATCCATGAAAATATTGTCAAAGTCAAGGCGCTTACCACTGGTTAACACGTACGAATAAAATCAACAGGTCAAGTATCGAATGTAAAAATCCAATCAAATGAAATAACTTAATGTAAATTCCACCAATATCAAGTCAAAAAATTGAATGTTCAGTTCCATAAAAATCAGGTTCCATGGAGAGCACGTGGTCGATTAGTTCTTATAATAAAACCCTAAATGATCGCTTACTCGCAAGGGTTTTAACGGGTTGCCATTACATGTAATGGAGCAGCGGCAGAGATTTTTTGCGCTCGCTTACAGAGTTTCTGACGCCTGCATTAATCAATAATAAGACATAACCTTTCCTTTTGGCCACTATTATAACAAGTTTTTATTACCTACCAGTATTTTAGAATGTAATTCCCACAAAATAAAAATTCGTTTACCAACTACATTTTGAATTTCGCCATTTGAGGTCATTTTCCGGTCAAAGCCTCACTTTGGTATTTGTTGGATGCCATATTTGGCGATTGAGGCGTGAATGTTTACATCAGCTGTAGTAAATATACTAAATTTCGCAGTAGAAATGCCATATTTAGAAAAGCTCCGCTTTCCGTAGTTTCCAGTTATGGCGAACATAGATAAATTTGAACAAGTTTGTTGTTACTTTTGAAAAGCATACATTTTTCAGCCAAACCAATTTAACAAGGACTGGGATCATCAGTAATAGTTATAATGAAATGTTTGAAGCGTAAATATTGAATTTGTATGTTCAACTGCAATATATTTGTTTGCTCCATTGTGACGAATGGGACCCCTTTGTAGCTCTGCCGAGACAAAAGTTTGTCACAGGAGCTACATTATTGCAGCTAGTGGTCGATCGGTAATTTCACAATGTTCAAAATATCTCTGGAAAACTAGTCCAGCTCACATAAATCACTAAATATAACACAAAATATTAAATACACAGGACCATTTGGGTATCTCCACCATGTAATGATATTGCACGACACAACGCGTGCCCTGCAACAATCACAAATTAAATGCAAAACAAAAACACGTCTGCTGCCATTTCTAACATTTATTCAACACTCACTAAATCATACGTCACAAACACAAAACGCGGGAAAAGGGTAAACAACTTACATTTACAAAAACATACATGACCATACAAATACCGATACTAGTATATAACAAGAGATTAAAAACGACATCAATTATAATTTAACTCTTTTGGTGGATGAGGATTGGCTCGCTCACCATTGTTTTGTGTAAATAAGAATTGAATGGTCTAATGATTAATAAATATTTAAAAGCACTTCCACTGATCGAATTTTATGAATACAAACATTAAGACTTCAAAGTTTGTAAACTAGCATTCTTTCGCAAACCTTGCAATCAAATTTGTTTCGTTCACGTATTCTTAAAAATATACAATCGGCATATGCAATAGGTGGCGCAACTAAACTGTAATGGAGAGATGAAAAAGATTTGTCGGTTGAGGATTAAAATGTTGGATTTATTATAATTATTGTTTGTAAACAAACATATGTAGCCCTTTTCACAAAAATTCTTACGATGAAAAATTGTCGTAAGTGTAAAACTAAGATTAACAAGCAAAGATATGGATAAAAACCCATATCAGAATGTCGATTTGAAATTATATTGGAAATTGTTAAGGACGCTTCACTTTGTTTTCTAATACATGTTTATTTTTAAAGGATCCATCACTGTGTTTCTCGTGTATAATATATTCGGTAATTTTGTTATTACCCTTATATAATATCTCTTTTATGTATGATATATTATTACTTGTGACGATACTTTTTAGTCAATGTTTTATTTCCATGCGGTATTTCATCGGTGTGTTTTCCATGTGTAAGATAAAATACCACGTATGAATATCTCTCATGTGTAAGATATAGTATGACTTCTGACGACATTTTCTGATACATGTTTATTTCTAAACGGCATTCCATCAGTGTGTTTCTGGTTATGTAAGATACAATTGTAGTTTTGAATATCTCTCATGTGTAAGATATATTATTACTTCTGACATTATTTTTAATTCATCCTCCATCGGAGCTTTGTCTTCAGCTGATTTTGGGATTATCGAGTGTTTGGATGTACAATGTATATTAGGTGCCATAAACTTTAACATTTTTCATTATGTGTTTCCTATGTTTAGGTCCTAGTGGTGCTGATGGCGAAATTGTCATTCAGCCCATTAAAATTTATTTCGGCATGAGTTTATTAATGTGTTCAGAGGCGGATTTAGAGGGGGCGTGCGGGGCGTGCACCCCCCCCCCCTAAAATTCGCAAAGCATATGTTATACAACGTTAATTAAGCAGTTCAACAAACAACTTTTTGTAACTGCAAGATAAAAAGCTTGTGTTATTTTGACCACAATGAATCCCTATTATTACTGTGGCAGCAATCTTATCTGAAACTCTTCTAAAGTCAAAATGAATAGTAATGTTATTAGGAGTAAATTGGGATATCATTCTAAAAAGCTCTAGATCTACCCATTGATAAATGATCAGTATACTGTCCGTCCGGATGAAGCTTTTCGTTTCGCCGTTGGTTCATTCATTGAAAATGTATGATTCGTTCTTGTTTATAGACAAAAAAAAGGTGAATATGTTAACATTAACAGGGGCGGAGTCAAGGGGAGCGCACCCGGCGC
>MJUT01043991.1:199688-220857 GCA_002080005.1 Gigantidas platifrons | reverse complement strand
AAGAAGAAGAAAGTATGAAAAGTTTACAGACGCGGACGACGACGACGACGACGGACGCAAAGTGATGACAAAAGCTCACCTGACCCTTTGGGTCAGGTGAGCTAAAAATGAGTTATTTCCCTTTGTTATACTGGAAACAACCCAAAATTAACAAAATCTAAATATGCCATTTACAATATTTTATTATCACAAAATTACCTGAAAACATTGTTTATTCTGACCAGTACATATCAATAGTTTCACCCTCACTGTCATGATCCCCCTCTGAATTAGTGTCACTATGATTGTCTAAATGTATAATAATTTTTTAATCTTTTTATTTTATTTATTTATTATTTATTAAATTATTTAATTTATATATTTATATAAATTATACTTTCACGAAATTAACATTTATTTGATTTTGGTATCATTTTTTAAGTGTTAATTTAAAATTTGTTATAAATCAGCATGAGTGAATAACAAGGGACATGTGCCTCTTAATAAATATGCAAAATATTTTTTCTTTTTTCTTTTTTGTAACTGTTGATATAAATGTCATGAATCATATGTAAATCATTCCAATCATTGTAATTATATTTATTGTGATTATTCTGCTCATCTTGGGCGCTGTGATTAGCAATAAAATCTTTTGCATTGTATTTGTATTTGTCCATACAAGGGTCTCATGTGACCAGCAATTATTAATTGTTTACAAACAAATATCATATGGTCAAACTGTTTATCAATTATTCAAAACATCTTGAATCTTTAACCTAATATGGCATTCCCATGTGACTGAAATTACATAACAACAGACAGGAAAGAACAGGTTAGGCTGTTCATTATAATGGCAGCCTCTTTTACTTACAATCTGATAAAATTAGTATTGAGCCCTATGGAGATTTTTTTAATTATTTGAATTATTTCTTTGACAACTTTTACTCAGATTAATTGAATAATGTGTGCCTAAAATGTTAAAAAGAGCAATAGAAAGCAAATCCCTGATTTTTAAATAATTGTTTTCCCTATTTCAGAGTCACCAAACAGACTATACATTATGAGTTTTAATGAGACATGTAAGATTCTGTTTGCTCTTTTACATAATTTTCTCGTGCAATTTTAACTATTTTTTTTTTTTTCATTTTTCGTTCCTCGTAATTTTAACTATTTTCTTCATTTATAATTGATATTTTCTTATTTCTCGTTTTGATGTTTCTACAATACCCTTTATATGACCCTCAAAAACAATTTGCACCTCTCCGTATTTCTGCTACAAGTCCTTGTGTACAAAAGTAGGTCAAAGCTATGAAAACGATCCAATCGAAAAATTTTCATATTATTATTTCCACTTGTCTTTTCCTTTCATATAACATGTGTAGAAAACCACGTGGAAAGCTTACCTGTACATCTAAAAATATCACCGGCTATAAATAGTTAAGTAAACAATCAATGAAAATATAATTCGTAAATATTCACCTTGGCGACAATCTACAGCGAGTGATGGGAAGCGTATTAATACATTACGTCATCGATATCAGCAAAAATATTCAATGAACTAATTTTGACTTTAAAAATAGTGTAATCTACTCAAAATAAGATACTTTTAATTTTTCTACCATTTGTTGACACATTCACAACAAAACTTTCGTAACGTGTCATTGTTAAAGGGACTATTTTAACGCGCATTGTTACAACACTACTTCTGTCTTTGAATTCTATAATATACTTGAATAGTAATATTTGCATAGTCGACATATGAAAAGAGTTTCACAAAAATACTTACGATAATCTTGAGAGCCTGTCTATGCAAAACAGTCCGGAAGCAAGGTTGGCCAATCCTAAGTCAGGGGTCGACGTAACCGCGGCCAGTCAAACAGAACAAAGATTGGCCCGCTGGGCCAGTTGATATTCTCGGGCCACTTGGGCCAGTTGATATTCTCGGGCCGTTTGGGCCAGCAACTTTCGTTTCTTCCAACCGGTAGATTTTTCGTACTTCCGTGTGTAACATATTAACATTCAACTTCAATCACTCGCCGAAAGCTCACACAACCAGCATGTGTTTACCTTGATCTGTTACCGCACGTTAAACGAATGTTGACAGAAATATATGCTGGGAACCAGTACTTCATAATTCAATAATTTTCAAACCCGACGTCAACTTTCGTACCTCCTCCCATAAGGCTAAAAACATTTATGCAAGGGCAGATAATAATAACCCACCAAGTGTCGCCCATAATCGTAATGTTGTAACGACGTTTGTTTACCATGACGATGACGGAATAAACCTTATATGACAGATAAATATAAATAAATACATTCCAAAAAAACGTGAATTATCATGGTTAAATATATAAGTTGCAGAAAAACACAAGAAAGTGTTTATTAGACATAATATCGGTATATAAAACAAGGGATTTCCCGAGGTATTTGTTTTTGTTGTTGTAGCTAAGAATATATGGCGGGGAATTCTCGAGGCTAAGAATAACTGACACAAACGCATCCCATTGGTTGTCAATAAAAACTATGGTCAAAAATAGGTTTACCCATCATTCAAATGTGTAAGGAAATATAACAAGAACTGATATGGCTGTAGCCATATCAAGCTATTCGATTTTGAATCACGAATATTTAAATTGCTTTAAAAATGAAGTATCCCGTGAGAATGATCTTAATTTTACCAGATGTAGTAAAATGAATTTCGTCTTATATTTTACCATGATGGCAGGTTTTACATATTCTATTATCTTTACTTATATTTTATAAAGTCTTAAATCATGCGCACTTGTCCTAAATCTGCTAAAGGTTTGTCTTATATCTCTATTTCTAATTGTCTCTAAATAAACTTCGTTTACTTTAGTATCTATTGACAAGTGGACTCTGACGTGCCGGGTACAATTTTGAAAGGTGATCATTCAAGGACTATTGTGACCAATATTGGTTCCAACTGGTCCAGTAGTTTATGAAAAATTAGATATTTGAATGAATATAGAGGACAAAAAATTGAAAATTTGAAGAAAAAACGGAAATAACTCCAAAATAGGTAACCTCATTTACTTTAAAAATTGCAGGGTAGGTAGATCTTGACATACTGCACATTTTTGTAATTTAGACTTAACATCTATCTCTTATAGTTTTTGAAATGTAAGACGGAAAGTATTACAATTAAAAAAAAAAAATTGATGAAAAAAGGGCAATAACTCCAAGACGGGTAATCCGATATACTTCAAAATTGCAGGGTAGGTAGATCTTGACATGCTGAACATTTGTGCAGTTTGAACTTAACATCTATCTCTTATATTTTTTGAAATAAAGGACGAAAAGTTGAAAATTTGATGAAAAAAGGGAAATAACTCCAAAATGGGTAATGCAATTTACTTCAAAATTGCAGGGTAGGTAGATCTTGACATGCTGAATATTTTAGCTGCTTAAACTTAACATCTATCTCTTATAGTTTTTGAAATAAAGGACAAAAAGTTGAACATTTGATGAAAGAAGGGAAAGAACTCCAAAATGGGTGATGGAATTTACTTCAACATTGCAGGGTAGGTAGATCTTGACATGGTGAACAGTTTTGCAGTTTAAACTTAACATCTATATCTTATATTTTTTTAAATAAAGGACGAAAAGTTGAAAATTTGATGAAAAAAGGAAATAAATCCAGAATGGGTAATGCAATTTACTTCAAAATTGCAGGGTAGGTAGATCTTGACATGCTGAACATTTTAGCTGCTTAAACTTAACATCTATCTCTTATAGTTTTTGAAATAAAGGACAAAAAGTTGAACATTTGATGAAAGAAGGGAAAGAACTCCAAAATGGGTGATGGAATTTACTTCAAAATTGCAGGGTAGGTAGATCTTGACATGGTGAACATTTTGCAGTCTAAACTTAACATCTATATCTTATAATTTTTGAAATAAAGGATAAAAAGTTGAAAATTTGATGAAAAAAGGGAAATAACTCTAAAATGGGTCATGGAATTTACTTCAAAATTGCAGGGTGGGTAGATCTTGACATGCTGAATATTTTTGCAGTTTAAACTTAACATCTATCTCTTATAGTTTTTGAAATAAAGGACGAAAAGAATTAAAATTTTTAAAATTTGATGAAAAAAGGGCAGCAACTCCAAAATGGGTAATGGGATGTACTGCAAAATTGCAGGGTATGTAGATTTCTACATGCTGAACATTTTTGAAGTTTTAACTTACCATCTATCTCTTATAGTTTTTGAAATAAAGGACAAGAAGTTGAAAATTTGATGAAAAAAGGGAAACAACTCCAAAATGGGTAATGGAATTTACTTTAAAATTGCAGGGTAAGTAGATCTTGACATACTGTACATTTTTGTAATTTAAACTTGACATCTATCTCTTATAGCTTTTGAAATAGAAGACGAAAAGTAATAAAAATTTAAAAAAAATTGATGATAAAGGGCAATAACTCCAAGACGGGTAATCCGATTTACTTCAAAATTGCCGGGTAGGTAGATCTTGCTGTGCTGATCATTTTTACCCCATGTCAGATTTTTGATATTATTAACGGTTGAAACCTTTTGTCAAATGATTTGCAAGTATAACTGCAAGAATATTTTGATGATACATAAATGTACTTTTAATAACATTATAAAATGACCCTCAGTTCCCAGTTTTCCTTAGTTTTAGAAATAATACTTCATGAATAATAGAATCAAAGGTATTTCGAAGATAAATCAACAAAACATGTGAATAATTTAGATTTCATAAACTTGGTGTACTTTTCTATTAAAGTTCTTAATATATGATATGCATATCCAGATGTGTCGAATGTAAAATATAAATGGTTGATTACTTAATTGTATACGGGTTATATTATGAATGTCCATCACATACATATATCATATGTTCTATAATTCTTCTTTAACTTTCTCACGCTTTGATTTGTGTCGCAAACGTTCCATTTCTGTTTTGACATTTTGTGACGGATAAATTCTTGACGGGCACAGTTTTGTTATAAAGATATCTTTCAATGAGGATACACGACTTAATACTACATAAGCCATCCCTGCTGTAAATACCGATGGTCCAAGATCACATACTGCGTTAGCAAGAGTTAAACCTTGCACCTTATGTACAGTTGTGGAGAAAGATAAAATAAGAGGTATTTGGGTTCTTGACACGTATCTATGGTCATTTCCCAGAAAACGTACAGTTAACGGTAGTACTCCTATAGGTTGATTGATGTTTGGAGCTATAAGGTTGAAGATATTTGCGTCATCAAAAACCACATTAACACATCTTGGCATATCCTTGTCGGGGTTTTTCCCTATGTCCCAATCAATTGAGTGCACAATGCCTTGTGCACCATTTACCAGACCATTTTGAGTGTCAATATTTCGAATTAGCATGATACGTGCTTTTTCACACAATGAAATTGTCCTTGGGATACCAGCACATTTTTGATCATCGTTTGGTATATATTTGTCATCTACATCATGTATTGCATGTATTTTGTATATCTTATTGTTCTGTGATATATTCTGTATTCTGGTCTCATTATGTTTGTCGCGGTCGTCTTTTCGAGGGTAGATATGAAGCAATTCCTTTGGATAACCAAAACTCGCACACCGTACACAGAGTCCCCTAGGTTCGACAATATGATGTGTGTTCTCCTACTCTTATTCTGTTCAATAATTCTGCATATTGTGTATCTGTACATTGTCTTTTATTTTCTGTTAGTTCAATCATTGTAAAGAAATCCTTCCACAGATGTAAAGTGTCTGTTGTTATTTTGTCGGAAAAAATAGCACTTCCATATACAGGTCTTAATTGGTAAAGATCTGCAAATACCAATATGTTGATATTGCCATAGTAGGCTTCTGTGTCTAAGTAAAGACCTTTTACTTCATTAAGTCGTAAATGGATGTGCTCTAATGTATTGTAACTAACAAAGCTTATCTCATCAATAATTAAATATTGGACATATTTAAATGTTTCCTGGAGAATTTTGAGTGATCTTGGCGATAGTGGATGGTATGAAGCATTTGATTTGTCTTGCGTTGGTAACTGCAAGAGAGTGTGGATGGTATAACCATTAATGTTATATGCTGCAACACCTGTCGGTGCAGCTATCACTACATTTGGGTATTCGCCATTGTTTTTACGTAATAGGTGTTCCCTTACCATACGCAATAGAAATGATTTCCCTGTCCCTGCACCCCCTGTGATGAATAAATGCATTGGGGTTGTATTATTGTGGTTTTCAATTAGATCAAATACTTTTTGTTGAGTTTCTGTGAGCATTGCTTGTTTTGTTTGGAATTCATCTTCAGTCATTTGTTGCTGGGCTAATTTCTTAAACATTGTAATATTGAAATCACAGATCTCATTTTTTTCTTCCTTTCCTTTCATTATGTCAAATTGAAATATGTTTCGCTGTTCCTTCGCACCTTCCTCAACAGATATGTCAGACATGTTTTGATATCCTGGTGTGAGTATGGAATGGATGTAATCTAGGTCATCATGACTTAGTGATAATAGGTGCTGAACTGCAGTTTCAAATTTCTTTGATAGGTTCATTTGTTCAAGTTGTGCTTTATCAAGTAAGTAGTGTTTATGCATGAATGCTTCCTGATATGTCTTGTAAGGGTGGATTATTTCGGATTCGTTGTAAAATGGTAGAAGTAAATATAACAGACTAAAGTAGTATCCTTTTTCATTCAGCAGGATATCAGGTATATAGTATCTTAGACAAGCTTTTTTAGAACGTTGCATTATTGTTTTTTGCTCTCCTTTCACATTGAACGTATATCGAGGTAATCCTTTGTTTGTTTTTGGAATATAGTTTGTTGGTTTATATCTTTGTTTGTTTTTGGAATATAGTTTGTTGGTTTATATGTTGTGATAAATTCAGCTAAACACATTTGCTTGAATTCTTCATTCTGAGGTCGATACATATAGTACTGTGCCATACCATCGTTGAAGATATCCGTGCTTCCTGCTGGCAATTCCTGCAAGTCTTTCTTACGCTTTAGTATCCGATATCTTTGCTCTGGTAAAGAAGTGTCAATAAAGACAGTTTCTCTAGAACTATAAACCATATCTAACCCCAAGATTCTGTAGGCTGCTTCCTGTAAACCAATAGTACGATGGGTTAACAGGATGTTACCTACATTTGACATTATTTTCCTTTGTGATGATCCTGGTGCAAGTTTGTTCAGACATGATGATATTGCTTGTCTGAATTCAAATGGTTCATTTTTACAAATATAGGTGCAAACATATTTTGCTACAGCATACATTGAACCTACTATTTGTATGTCCATGTTGGCTTGCCATGAGAAAAGAATATTTTCATTAAATGGATTTATAAACACGTCTTTCTCTGATCGCTTTAGGATGTAAAATCTTGAAGAAGAACCTGTGTCAGTTTCAATTTTCATGCGAGTAGTTTCTGATATTGGCATTGGGAAGTCAAATCGGCACTTCCTTGTTTTTTGGCGCTGACAAGTAAATGTATGATTATGGGTTTGTAAAGACATCACTAGGTTAGCTTTTTTGGGGGAAAGATCTGATACTCTACCACTGATATAATTGTCAATGAATGCTATAAGTGTTTCCTGTTGATCTGATTCAAAGTTTGGTGCATCTGAGATCCACAGTAAAATGTGCAGGTGGGGGCTACCTCTTGCTTGGAATTCAATTCTAGCGAAGTAATCAGATATGCGACCTAATGGGTAAGGTTTTGCCAGAAGATAGTAATGAAGAAATGACTCCCATCTACTGTTAAAGTGTATTGCACTAGCTATAGGATTTTCACGCAAGAGTTTACATTTTTCACCATACGAGAGTTTTGAGATTTCTTCGTGTGTTAAAGATGGATTTATAAATTTCAAATTGTCAGTCCAGTGGATATCATTGGCACTCAGTGACATAAAGAATGTTGGAGGGCCCTATGTTCGTATTTTGGCCATTAGTTTTGTCAATTCATTTTTCCAGTAGGCTGCAGTTCCCCTTATTTGTTTCATGAACATATAATTGTCGGTGTTTTGGTTAATATTACCACAACTAGATACATCTTCCACTGACAAACTTTGATGTGTTTGTGTTCTATTTCGTAATGCCACTGATATAACACTTTGCAGTTTTTCCTGTTCATATATATGGAGTGCCCAGAAAATATATTGTGGTGTAGATATCCAACGGTTGTCATGATTTAGAAGTCTACATTTGAAGTATTCAGATACGGATGGTTGTATTGGACGGTTGAAGTGAATTCCATGTGTTCCATACGGATATAAATTTGGGAATGCCAGTTCCTCCAAGTTTGGGGATGAGAAGATATTGACTGGTGATCCTTGAATTATCGGCATTCTATATGCTTGATCTTTAGAATCATTTTCTGGAATGACTTGGTAATCAACTGGTATTAGTGCAACATATTCCACATTAGGATCTTGGATTGGAATGGACTCTTCATTGGATTTATTGCTCATTTCATTGTATGTTGGGTAGTCATTCTCTTTGTTGTTTGGCACCATGGCTTTGTAATGTATATTATTTTTTATTAACCATGTTAAAGCCTTATCGATGGTGTTTGTATTAACTGTTTCGAAATACATCTGTGACTTGGATGAATATATCTTTACGAGTGGTGAACTATCCTTATTTCTTGGTAAGGTTGAACATATATTTTGCATGGGCACTGGAATGTTAATAGATTGTCCTCTCAAGCCATGTTGGCCTCCTGATGGTAAAGATAGCAAATTCATGTATGGATGTACTTGGGATATCATTTTCAGTTCTGTTCCATTGAGATCTGCTATTTCCTTTGGGATATCTCCAGGATACATGTACTGTATGTGTATTGGTGATTGTTTTTTATCTTTTAAGTATCTATAGCAGTAGTAGCATACAGGACCATAGTTAGGAATTTGCTTTTCATACTTTGCAAGTATTCTTTTTTGACATGAAGTACAGTAATTGCTATAAGTACTCATGAAGTTCAGGAAATTTACATCAGGTGTAGTAATTATTGTTTGTTGATCAATCGTAGATTGTTGTACATGTGGTGTTATTTTGACAATTGGTATGCTATGTTGTAGTTGCTCGGTAAAAAAGGTTCTCGGAACTAGTGGTACAAAATGGTTTGGGTGGAATCCCGTGTTATTTACATAACCAGCCCACATGATGGGTAGTATGAACATTTCATTTTGTACGTTCAGTAATGGTTGTACTATTTTATTAAATATGTTTCGACAGCGTGGATTATAATCTGGATATACAGACCATATTGGCATTTGTAAGGCTGTAGCAAGAGCTATAAATTGCCACATTCCGGACCATGCATTGTCTGTTAATGTAGTGATTAGTTCATTGTGAAATATGGTATTAATTTGGTGATCTATCAATGTTGTAGATGTTACGGTGTAGTCTGTTGCACCAAAAGGTGCATAAAGAACTGATTGTTCATGGATAAGTTGGCGCACTGGACCTCCAGATGGATTTGTGAATTTGGTTTGTAATTGTATAAGAGCTATTGCTGCTCTTATCCTGAGTTCCGTACACATGGATTCATCGCCACATAAAAGAATTGATATTGCATTAAACAAACAGTTTCCATTTCCAGTACAATGTATTGGAAGCATATCTTGGGGTGCATCCGATGGAAGGAATTGAAGTGCTGAAAGGTCAATTTGTGGTTGGCATGGGAAAGCTGTGATTGGGTTTGGAATCTCATATTTGTCCAATGTAGTGGATATGTTGTGGACTGTTTCTTGTATGTTATTGTTGTTGTTGACACTTGATAATAAGATGTTTGAAAGTCCATTGAATGCCCTTTGTCGTTCCATATTCATCTGAAATAGATACATGTATAAGGAAAGATTTTGTACTTTGCTTAAATGATCCACATAGAACATATTTCCCGACTTTAAATAGTTGACAAACAGTAGTCTAATTTATCATGACAATTATGTATTTTTTCTCTGATGAATGTTTTATGCTTACCCAGATGTGTTTGAAATAGGCATTTGTTCTGTCTATAGATTATATATTTTTTATCAATGTCAGTGGGGGCCCGGGTGGTTCAATGAGTTAGGTCGCTGGATCTAACAACTCACACAAGCCTAGCACCAATACGCTGTGGGTTCGCACCCGGCTTTGTAAATTACAAAAAAGGGTGCACTCGACTCGCAACCAAAAGTGATAAAATTTACCAGTTGCTTGCCCATGGTCAGTGGTTCTCTCCGGGTACTCCGGCTTCCTCCACCACTAAAACTGGTCACCATGATTTAGCTGAAATATTGTTGAAAGTGGTGTTAAACACCAGAAATCAAACAATGTCAGTGCACCATGGAAACAAGGTATTGGTAGTTTATCTTTGTGAAATACCAAATTTAGATTATTGGATGTTTGGCTTTGAGAACAGACTGTATACAAGGAAATATAAAAGTGCAGCGCTAAAAGTTCCTAGATAATATGGTTATATCGTTCGTTCAAATACTTTAGCTATTCTTTACAAACTTTAACTAGTATATGTGTTTATAAGACATGGATGCCCCAACATTATCCTCATAGTTTAAAGTACATTTCAAGTCCTATAGAGAATGCAGAAAACCTTATATCTTTAAAAGCAAGATTTAACCAAAGTCAGTCAAGCATAAAATGTAGTTCAGGGTGTCCATATTGTCCATGAATGGAGTATTACTATTCAATGTGATTGTTATGGTGAAATATATTAATTCTGATATAATAAATAGTTGTTGAGAAAGGAACCTAAGCAATATTTAACTAAAGTCACTGAAGCATAAAATATAGGTCAAGGTTACAGAATTGTCAGTGAATCAGATAGTACTCATCAAGGTGATTGATGTGATAAAATATCATTGCGATACATTTTGTATATATTCAGTTGTTGAGAAATGGACTTAAACACAAAATTTAACCTAAATCACTCAAGCGTAAAATGTAGGTCAAGGTCACAGAATTGTCAGTAAATCGGGTAGTACTATTTAAGGTGCATGTAGTGATGTAATGACGTTACCGTAATATGGACTTGAATGCAAAACTTAACCTCGGGACGGACGTACGGACGGACAAGGGTAAATCTATATATGCTCCAACCACATTTGTGGGCGGGGCATAATAAGATTTATGAAAAACATACAAGACGTTCTCCAATCTGATTTTTTGCTTAGAAGTTGTCACCCAGAAACAAATCTACCTAATTACAAGTATAAAACATAGGTAATTGTTAATTACAAAGTTCACCTTGTGTATTTCATTGACTCTATAACAATAGTACAGTCCCAAGATTACACAATTGAATCTCTTAGAGTAACCGAGATATGAAATTGTACCTAACCCTTCACCAAAGTCAGTAGATCATGAAATCTAGGTCACAGTGGTGCAATTCTTGTTGGATGCTTGCCTCATCCCTCAGATATATTGTCATGCAAGATTACATAATCCTCTTTCTTATAGTACCTGAGATAAGAGTTCAGATCATAAACCTTAACCAAAGTCAGTAGGCCATAAAATCTAGATCACAGTGACCTTATTCTAGTTGGTTGCTTGCCCATTCTCTCAGATACATCTGCATGCAAAATTAGATGAATTCATTTTTATAGTACCAGAGCTATGGGCTCAGATCTAAAACTTAATCAAGATGTGGTTACACAATGGACACTGAGGGTAGTGGAATAGCCCTCCCGTTCTTGGTAAAGGTGCAACATTAATAAGAAATGTGGGGAAAAAATGATTAAACTTGACCTATATATTCATAAGATACATATACATTTAATACCACACTTACGAACAGATTGATGGAAGGACAGTGGACAAAATAAAACTGAATATTCAGAAATTAATGCATGCATTTAATATTAAAATTCATTTAATAACGGTCATCAAATATACATCTTTGATCATTGCAATTTCAGTCAATGTTTCTTTAAAAGTACACAAAGGTAAATCATAATTATTCGCAATAACAAAAACATCGGATTAATTTCTGAATCTACAGTATTCCATAGCACCTAAGATATGAGTATTGATGTATATGTCACTATAGGCTTTTATGAGATTTTATATTGTCCAATCTTTAGTTTTAAGTGTAATTTCTATTGTATGTGTTCTTATTTGTGCCCCCCCCCCATTTTTTTTGGTCTAGGTGTCCTTTTGACATTGTGAATTTTCAGTAATGCCTGTGTTCAGTTGTGTTGGTATTATCTGTTTTTACTCATTGATCTTGTACCTTAAATTCTTCAAAACCAGTCAATGGTTTTCCCCATCGTGTCAAACTATTTTGTGAAGATAGGATTAATAGGTGGGAAAGAGTTGTGAGTAGTGACATTTTTAACAGTGAGATGAAGAAAATGGACAAAAGCATTACCAGCATGTCTCCTTTAAAAGATCAATACATAATGTGATTTCTGTTTTGATGTAGAACTATGCTTTTTGATGGCTGTTTTAAAGTAGGAAAAAATTAAATAAACTCAAACTTTTATTCATAAAAGTACAAAATAACAAAGGAAAAATATTGCATAAATTTATAATACTGAAAGAATGGGAAGAGTATTGCATGGTCATGCATAAATTTCAAATGTTGCAATCTACATATAAAAAATAGTAGTAAGTAATGTGAATAAAGGGCTACATTTAGTTTACCATGATACTAGCATAGCACGACGACTAGGAAAATGTGAAGAAGTGCACTTTAATCTGAATGTGGACACAGTTTTGACTTTGTCACAATAAGATGCTGCACATGACTAGAGTCTCTGAGGAGCCTGTATAGCTCACCTGGGTATAATTACATCAGTCAATACAATTTTTAAAGCAAGCTTTTTTGTCATGATTGTAGGAATATTGGTTACTATGGTCTACCAACAGACAATTGTGACCATGATTGGTTCCAATTGACTGAGTAGATTGACAAAGTATTTTATTATTATTTTATATACATAGTCCCACTGCAACGTTTGTGACCATGATTGGTTCCAATTGAGCAAGGTTCAAATTTTACTTGGCCAGTCAAAACAATTGTCGTGTTGTCATGACTTTAGAAAGACAAATGCACATTGGAGCCTAAAATTCATGTCGACGACAGAAATAGGCCACCATAACATGCAAATATCTGAAAACACCAAAATTGGCCTCTAAATCTAAAATGGGTGGGCCACAAACTCCAAATTCTATACCAACCTTCCTTTTGCGTCGAGGAACACTATGTTACAATTTTATTATGATCCGTCATCTAGATCTAAAGTTAGACAACGGAAACAAAATGTGCACAGATGACGATGGTGATGATGCCTCTGACAATGACAGGGCCATACCATAATACGACCACAAAATTTTTGCGGTCCTATAAAAATTTAACAAAAGGGGTATGTGCAGTAAGGGCCTTATTTGGCCCCCCAAAATACTTCATCATTTCAAAAGGAAATACACTGTAGGTAGATGAATTAACATGTGAAAACCTAAAATTCAACAACTTATGGTGTTCTCCTTCCTTAATGCTGAGAATTTTAAAACATAAATGAGGGCAAAATTGAACATTTGACCAAAATCATCAAAAACTGCAAGATTTTCAACACTTTTAGTTCTGGAAAACATAGAGCACATGGGCCCATGAACTAAACATTTATTTTACAGATGTCATTTGTAAAAAGAATCATTTTGGCAAAAAAATTATTTGGCAGGGCCTTGCAATGTATGTTTGCGGTGCCAAAAACTAATACAAACTTGCCTGTTTACATGTATTTTCTTGCAAAATTTATAAGTAATATACTATTAATGACGTCGCACTGACAATGACATGATGTCAGTATTAAAGATAAGACTCAGTCTAGACATTGGTTTAGCTATGATATATTGTCATAATGAACAATAAATCCCAATTTCATTTTTTGTTAAAAATAGGGACCAAATAATGGCCAGACAATACATACTCTTTAAGTATAGCTACATGTATTGTTAAGCTATTAATTCTACTCTACTGATATGAAAAATTAATAAATCTACTACCACTCTACAATGCTTATTTATAGGAACAAGTTGGAAGTTCGGAGATAAAATTGACCCTCTATAATGGGTTATGGTCATAAATTTTTTATGAATGTTCTATCACCTCTACTTGTGCTAATAACATTGTCAAATTTTCTAAAATCCTCACTTTATCTTGAGGTGCAATGTATCGAACAAAAAATATCAAAATTGCAAATTAAACCTCTTTTGGTATGTCGATCCTTAAATGATACAAGCCAGAAACCTGTACTGTAAAGCTATTAATTCTACTCAACTAATATCAAAAAATTAATAAATCTACTACACTATACAATGCTTATTTACAGGAACAAGTTGGAAGTTCAGAGGTAAAATTGACCCTCTATAATGGATTGTGGTCATACATTTTTTATGAATGTTCTATCACCTCTACTTGTGCTTATAACATTGTCAAGTTTTCTAAAATCCCCACTTTATCTTGAGGTGCAATGTATCAAACAAAATATATCAAAATTGCAAATTAAACCTCTTTTGGTTTGTCAATTCTTAAGTGATACAGACCAGAAACCCTAACTGATGTCAGAGGCTTTTTTTAGATGGTGAGATATATTTTTATAAATTTTTAAATCGATCAATTATAAGTAAAGTGATAGGATGGACATCATTTGTCCACTGACATGAACAATCCTGCTACAATACCATCATCATAACATTGTACAATCACTTTTTGTCTATAGTAGTATAAAGGTGACAAAGGATCACTTACATACTACATTATATCTGTCCATTTTACAAAATAGCGCATGTTTAATATTAACACTAATTCCAGATCACATTTTCTGCTGAAATAGTTACATGTACTCCACCTATAATTTACATGTAAACTTCACAATTATCTGACAATAGACCTGCACATCTTTAAACCATAAGTGATATTTCAAAGCAGTGCAATAATTTTACAATCACACAACTATATGTCAAAATCTGCACTCTTTATATAGAAGTGGAATTTTACAGAAGATAAGACATGACTCCATATCGATTCTTTTTTTTTCTATTTCATATGACATTTTACAGAAATGCTATTTTAATGTTGATCATATTGGTTGAAATTTGACAAGCAGTTTTAAGTAACATGTTTAAAAATACTGTGTCAGATTGAAATTATGTGTTCAGGTTCTAATAAGGGACCGACCATTTAACTCGCAGGGGGGGAATTATGGTTTTTTGTTTCGTTCATAAATTTTTTTTCTGACAACACGAGAGTTAGAATATATTTTTTTTGTCGCGCAAAGTGCGAATTTTTTTTTTCCAGAATTTAACATTAGGTTATATGACAAAAACTTTGAATCAGATTATTTTGTTTTTCCTCCACCAAAATCAGAATATTTTTTTCAGCAACATTGGAAATCAGAATATTTTTTTTTAGAAAAAAAAACAATAACCCCCCCCCCCCCTTGAAGTTAAATGGTCCGTCCCTAAGCATACTATTATTTTGTTTGGAAAACTTTGGACATAATCATGGTTAAACTCACTTAGCCATTTCCATGACAACCTGTAACTGCGTGCAGTCTGAATATCTCTTAAAAAAATAAAGTCAGTAATATATAATCTCAAAGGATATTACTTAATTTTTATCTGGTCTCCATTGAAGTTGTTATAAATGCCTACATACATGTATACATTTGTACTTTTAAGACTCTATAAATTTAAGTAAATATTTCTATGAAGTTCATCTTCATATTAATATATATTTATCTGCACCTGTACCTATAGTTAGAATAGTTTACATGAATCCACCAATAATTGCAAACTTCAAAATTTATACATGTATGTGTTTCGTGAATGCCCTTCAGCTTATATTATCATGATTATTTGTTTGCTTAAACAGATAAGCATAACATAGTGAAATTCATGAACTTCTCTGCTACAAGTATATTTAAACACCTTTTTAATGGGAGACAACTTTTCCAATTTATAGATGCATCATGCAACCTGAATAAATGTAACGACAAACATAAATATACATATGATTACTAATCATTCAAAAATTCTAGCTTTCTTTTAAATGTGTATTTCTTCCCATGTGATGTTGCACTAGTTACTGTCAAGTCTATGGGAGCATCATCCGATGTTGGTGTAGTGCTAGGACCAGGCATTTCCAAATTGAAGTTTACAAACTGATCTTCATCACCACCATAATGGTCACCCTCTTGTCCAGTGGAAATGTTGTCCTTTACACTTAAATTTAAAGGTTTATCATAAGAAATTGTAAGGCTGGTGGCATCATGTTTTGAAGGAATAGTAGATATGGAAGTGCTTTGTAATGTCTTTGATGAGTAATTATTAGCATTATCTGTGTAAGCACTAAGACCTACATTCATGTTTTCATCAGGACTTTGCTGCTGAAGCTGGGAATTGTGGGATTCAGATATAATTATATGTTCTTCAATTTTCTCACACAAATATTCTCTATCATTTTTTCCTGGCTGAACAGTCATGTTGTAAGCTATACCCAGTATTGTCTTCTCAATTGCAATAAGTTCATCATCATTCTTTGTAGACATCTGCACTGATGAGAATTTGACAACCTGCTCTGCAATATCATCAAATAATATCACATACTTCTGGTCCTTTTTCTCTTTCCCAATCTTCAAGGATAGTCTCAAAACATAGGTTGCAATTAAATAATCTGACTCGCATTTATTACAACGGAATAGGCCATTATCCATTCTAAAAACTCTCGACCTACACTTCACTTTGGGGCATTTGTCATAAATACAGTCATTCACATTTGTCTCTAATATTTCTTCTGTAATGTCTTGTCTGTTGCCATGGGGTGATAAAGTGTCTACTGTCTTTTTCTGAGCTGCATTTTTTCCTGGTGATAAATTTACTACTTGTTGTTTATCATTAGGCATGTGATGACTGAAATCTCTGTTTGGTGGATTTATTGTTCGGATACCTGTATTGGCTTGCAGACATCGATACTGCCCAAAGATACGCATGATGATGTTTTCAAAGAGTACAACATCATTGATACTAATATTCATCTTGTTAATTTCATCCCCTAGGAATGACACCTCAATAGAACCAGTATTGTCTTCTATGCGACATTGCACAACCCTTGTTTTTGTAGCACCAAGTTGCTGTGGTGTGGAGATCTTAATAGCTTTTTCTACAACATTGTGGATAGAATGATCATCCTTTTTTAGTAGTTCCACAATAGGGGTAATTACAATTTCAGACACAAGTGCTGGTATGTCAGCCAGTTCAATAACTGTTTCTTTCTCAAGTAGAACTTGATATTTATGCTTGCTAGTTGTGTATTGTGCTTTTGCAGCAACTGTTTTGGCATTTGTTATGTGATACGTTTTATTTACAATCAAGTCCTGATCTATTCTTGCTGCATTTTCATTCCAACCTACAAAGTCTATTGTCCCTGATGTATCCTCCATCATTCCCTTCAGTATGTTCCCCACAGCTTTGTTTTTTGTCCATGATTTTAAAGGAGACTTACTTTTTACAGTAACTGTCAAATTTAAAGTTGAAGCACTGACAATATCTTTAATGTGGGTGGGTTCCATGTCACTCTCTGCAATGTGCAAATATAAATGAATTAAAATGATTCATTATAATAATTTGAAAAAATTTCAACATAGACTTGCTAAGAAATGCTTGATATTTGTCTCCAACTTTTTTTGAAGGTCCTTTAATACACTTTCAAATATGATGAATGTTTGAATGGTTATTTTTCTGAAACATTCTTGAATTGCTCTCGAAACTAAATAAATATTAAAAGTCAGATAAATGTATAACCAGCTATAAATATTGTGCACAGTGGGCAATGTGTCTATTGAAATGGATCCGGTTTTTTTATTCTTGACACAGTATATGAATCTGGTCACAGTAATAGAAAATGTCAGTGATACAGATGAAATATGATGGAATTTAGTGCAATGATACATTGTACCATGATATATCACAGTATTTTGCATTACAGTACAATACACGATACCTGCTAGCCTGCTTACAATACTGATGATATTGCAAATAAATCTTTCAGTGTGCTATATAAAATTTATAATCATATATTTTACAACTAAAGTGATCATAAATTAATTAAATAATACATTTGAAAACTTTTACACTTTTGGTGTGTGCCAGATTCCTGTTGTTTACTATTTTTTTAATCAAATAAGTGGCCTTAATTTAAAAAAGCAAACAAGTACAAACTCTTAATTTAAAATGTTGGTGTACATGTACATACTACATGTATCTGAAGTACCTGATCACAATATGTATTGTTTGTTGTTCAGATGTACATTTTTTGTACCATTGCAGTCCTAGAATTCAGTGATAAATACCTTAGAAAATAACTTGTACTAGACAACATCAAATTCTCCTACTGAATATCTAGCTACATGTATGAGTCAAGGTCTGAAAATGAAATGTAAAATTAAACAAATTTTTCATCATAGATGTTCATATACAACATAAATGAAAAATGAACACAAATTCTGACATAAAATATATAACTCTTTCAATTGGGTTACAGAAAAACAAAACCATTTTTCTTATGCAAAACACAGGTAATCACTTATTAGATACCAAAGTTCACCTCATCATTTGATTGATCCTGTCATACAGAGTAGACCTCATTACAACTTTGAGATGAAGAACAACAATAAAAGCGCTGTTCCTTTGTTTGGGGTTTTTTTCAAGTGCATGTAGGGTTTTGTGTCATGGATTTATACACCATATCCTTTCTTTCTGTTTGAATTTTTATATGCTTTCTCTAATTTAAAGTTTTAATAGTGTGATTGAAAATATAGAAACTCATATCAATATCTCATTATCTGGTTGTAGATTTCCAAAACAAATCGCATCAAGGTGACCCAATTTATCTATGACATTAATATACTACCCAAGAAATACACACACACCAACATACATGAATGTTAGTCACGCAATATCAGAGAACTGAACTAAAACGTAAACTTTAACCAAAGTCACAGACACTCAAGCGTGAAAATAACGCTCAAAGTGACCTAATTTGTGTATGACATTAACATACTACCAAAGAGGCACCCACAGGCCTAATTTTTGTATGATGTTAACATACAAAAAATGTACTACCCAAGAGGCACCCACACACCAACACAGAGGAATCTAGGTCACACGGTATGGGAGAAATGAACTCGGACGTAAACTTTAACCAAAGTCACCAAAGCGTGAAATCACGATCAAAGTGACCTAATTTGTGTATGACTGTAACATACTACCCAAGAAATACCCACACACCAACACACATGAATGTAGGACACATGGTATGCAAAAATGAACTCAAATGTAAACTTTAATCAAATGAACTGCTGCCCTATGAGCGCACAATACGACCGCAGCATGTCGACACAAGAATGTTGAATAAGCGTACATTATCAGCGAGTGTGGACACAATATTATGTTGAACATGTAGGACATTTATAGGGGTGTAACGATATGCTTCCTTCACGATACGATACGTATCGCAGTGTAGGAAACCATTTTTTTCAAACACTCACCATTTTGGCTAGTAGCTTCAAAATTGTACTCGCCAAATTAGAATTGCACTTGCCTAGTTTGGCCAGTAAGTAGATATTTCTACTCACCAATGATCTAATGCAAATATTTTACATGAGAAATAATACAATGTAACAAAGATTTATAACATCTTTATTCATTCTCAGGCTGTCAAGCAACTTTTGATGAAAAATATATAGGAAAGTTGAAAAAAAAATAGGAATTTCTGTTTTCAAATATAGGAGAAATAATGGAGAATTCTAACATGACGTCCTTCATTGGCTATATAAATAATACAGTGATAAAACTCACGATATATTTTAATTCGCTCATGCGTATTGACGAACAAATTACAAACATAATTTCCTAGTGAATTTATGTATAATCTTTCTCGGTTTTTTTCATTATCACCATGTTATTTTTGAAAATGTGAATTATTTAAAGTAGGAAAGTTCTTCCAAGTTTGAGGGTAAATTATTATCAAGAATATTTTTATGTAAGTGAGACAAGCAAGAATATATTTTTTAGACTGGGTTTTATTATTTTCCAGAAAATTAATTCACTATTTTAAGAAAACCGCAAGTTGTGTCTATTGAGACGAGGGTACCTTGGAAAAAATGACATTTTTACTGGTAAGATTGCTATTTTTAGAGAGAAAACCGTAAGAAGATAAACTTTGTTAACATATTTTGAACGAATAATTTATGTAGAAGCGCTAGACACGCACAAAGCGTGCGAAATCGCAAAGAACATGGTATAAATTGTGTTTGAAGCGGAGGGGGTATATTTCCGAGTCGGCTACCTTCTCTTATTATACATTGATAGAAACAAGTGCCTGTGGTAAGTACGTAGATGTTTACTATGAGGAAATGCCCATCATATGGCAAAATCAAGCCCATTTTGCTAATTTGCATACGACCGCCATATTGAATCAAACGGACGTCATCGTAGTACTTAAGCAATGAACGGCTGAAGAAGTAAAAGAGGCCGTGTTGATCTTTTATTAAACCTGGACTTACTTTCTGAGTTCTTTTTTCACCAAACACCGCTTAGGGTTGTTCAAGCAAATTTTTGATACCATACTCAATATATTGGAAGTTCCTGGAGTATTTCTTATTTTGATACAACTTTTCCTATCATTTCTTATAAAACCCTTAAAATATAGTTAAAAAAAATGATAAAACTGACGAAACCGCCATACCAACATAAGTTCTCTTCGTTCACATTAAAACTTCCGGTAAAAAAATTCCACTTGATATTTGTTTTGAATGGAAGACTTATGATCTGTAGGTTCCTGGAGAAGATTAATTGTGATCGTTTTTACAATTTTCAATGCCCGACGCCATTTAAGAGGCAACGTAGGGATGTTGGGCGTGTGAAACGTACCATTATTCCCGAGGCATTTTCATACAATTCGTCTGTTCCATTTGCACCGCTTCTTCATAAACAAAGTATCACGTGATCAAATAATTATGTGAGGTGCGTTGAGGGGAAACATAACAATAAAATCTCAAGTCCGTTCTTTTTTATTCATTATTATCAAATAAATCATATATAGAACAAATATGATTTGTTTTAAAACACATAAAACAGCAGTAGTAATATATTATTCATCATTGATTAAGGGACCGACCATATAA
>MJUT01043991.1:164591-196503 GCA_002080005.1 Gigantidas platifrons | reverse complement strand
TATTTGTAAATGCTGGTAATTTTGTGAATGTCCTGGTGAAAGAATTATTACAACCTAACTGCCTGTATATGTTATAAAAGCTAGTTTGTAGTTGTGTCACACACATGAATATTCCAAATACATTGATATAATGTGAGATAAACATAAAACTTGGTAGCTTTCATTCAGATAATAAAAGTTCCTACTTTCAAGAAAAATATTTGCTTACACTGATTTTTTTTTAGTTTGCCTTGATGTAATAGGAAGGGTTAAAATATCTGAATACAATTTTTATGCCCCTTTTTGTCTCAAGGTTTCAGGTTTTTTTTTAAATTTTATAAAATTTATTCATTTTTTTACATGTTTTTTTTCTTAATATTTTCATATTTTTTCCTAATTTATGTTTACATGCTTTTATTTTTTCCAAACATTTCTTTCTTTCTATCAAATGATTTCATATAATCTTGTACCTGTTGTATTGAAATTAAATTAAATTGTTGTACATCCCCTGTGCTTTCACCCAACAAATCTGATAGATTTTTTTTTCAATTTAAGTGATGATAAATAGTAATTCCCCAGTCTAAATTACAAAATGCACATTGTTTAAAACAATATTGGAATAAAAATAATTCAATTAAAGTGAAAAATATGGTATTAATGTACAAGAAAATTAAAAAAAACAGACTTAAAAAGTACTCCCCTTTCCCAAATGATATATCCTTTTCGGATGTACGCTTGTGTGTCGTTTATTGTTGATGTTAAGAAACACCACCGATGTGTTCCGAAAGACAATGAATTTCGATGTTTGGCAAATGGTCGATCGATCAAGGTGGGTGTAGAACTAAGTGACACAATTGCATCTCAGAAGACATTGACATTAGTTGTCGGTATGACAATGATCCTAGATGATTTCCTCAGGCAATGGATGTTACAGAAAGCCATCATATTGTTTTAATTAATTTTCTGACTTAAATAGAACCACCTCGACATTTGTTTTGAAATTGAGTCCACTTCAAGTAGCAAACTGTCTAAACTTTTAAATCCAAAAAATATTATTGAATGTAATTATTTATACAAATTCATTAGGGACGCATTAGAAATACGAAACACTTCTTAAAATGTGTGTACCACTGTATTATTATATTCTGCATCATGCATGTAACTTTTAAATGTTGTTTTGTATATGTATCATATGATTTGTAATGGAGAACACTAATGTATTATTAGTTATCTTTAATAAAGAATTGAATTGAATTGAGCAAAATTCGATGTTTGTGCACTATATAAATAAAAACTGAAGACAAGTGATGCAATAAATTTATATTTATCCATAGACATATTCCGTATATTTTAATTGATTTCAAGCGTACGTATTTATTGTAAACCGACGTATTTTAACCGAAGGGTTGAACGTCATTTTTCATCAAAAATGACGCGAAGTCACGTGACTTTGTTTTTAGATGGAACTCTCCTGCGTCACTGGCTTCCCGACTGTTTTTGATGGACTGGATGAGTGTGAAATTGCCAGATAATTTTCAGATTCGCGAGCATTCAAGGCCGTGCCTGTTTCATATTATATATGAAAAAGCAATTTGTGCCAACCTTGGTCATCATAATCTGCATCATCAGGATCATGGAGCATATTTACCGCCTTTCTTTCTTCAAGCATTGAAGAGTATTTCAGGGGAGGTAAATAAGTAAAAGATGGGGTACCATAAAGGGTATTTTAGTGATTTTTTTATGCAATAATTTGATAATTTAAACTAAAATGCATGCAATGTAAGTACCAGTTTACTGAAATAGAGAGGAAAGTATATGAGTGGTGCATAAGATAAAGAATAGTATAGTGATTATAGGCATATTTTAATCTGGTAGTTGAAAAGGGAGTTCTTTACGACTACTTTATCCCCCATTTTTATTTGATTTTCACCAACTACAACACTGATATTATGTATCAAATATTTTTATGTAATTTATCAATATAAATATGTGACTTCAAATCAGTTTCTATGAATTATTTTCAGAAAAAAATCCTACTATTAGTCAGAAATTTGTTCATTTTTGTCTCTAAAATCATGATTTTTAATTTGTTCTAAAAGTACTATAATACTCATTTGCAAAGCAAAACCTTCCACATACTGAATATTTTATGTCTGACTGTTATAAAAATAACAAAAAGAAACAAATTTAGGCGTTACCTTACAAGTTATTAACTTTTTGGAACACCATATTAAATCAGTCACTTTTTACCTCTCCTTATTTGGAAAGTTGGCACGATGCCAAAATGTATGTTCTTATGATAAAATTAATTTCATGGAGTTGCTAAGATGTCACAGTTGCCTCTAAAACTTAGAAACTACATTATTTGTCTCTTCAATCTAGAATGCGGTGGCATTGAAAATGGACAATTTTTCACTTGAATATGCTTACTCTGGTATTTGAATTTGTTCTAAAAATAGAAATGGCTACTTCTAAAAATAGAACGACCCATTTGTACTTTTGATGGTATTTATGGAGTTAGATACTTGTGCTCCATTTAGGGTTACGAATCGATCCCATTCAACGTATGGGAGCAGCGCCCGGAGTGATTCACACCGGCCGGTTTTTTGTCCTAATTCCGTTGTAGGTGGTTGGAAAAATTAACGGGGGTGAAAGATAAATATATTTAGGTAAACCTTGAGGTGTTAAATAATCGCTGCAGCAATCCATGGTAGACTTATATCCATCTGAAAATTTGAATGCATGAAATCTTCTTTTTGTCCGACATTTTGTTTACAAGTTGCTATTTCACTTGCACTTGCCTCGTTTTGGAGATATCCTTATTTGGATAAATTTTATAGTAAAATCGACCTTTTCGTAGTAGCAGTTTTCCATATTTGGCATATATGGATAGGCTCCGCCCATCACGAGAGTCTACGTAAGGTGTTATGGCGGACAAGTAACAATTTTCAAATACGAAACCGGTCTTGAAGATAGAAACAGGGATTGTAACACTTATTTCGTATCACCATTACTTAAAATTTGTTGGGACTAATAAGTTATGACCAGATATGCAAAAAGAAAGTTGAAATATTCCCGGAACGAAATTTTTAATTTGCCCCCATACGTTGAATGAGATCGATTCGTAACCCTAAATGGAGCACAAGGGGAATGATGGTTACGTTATCGTATCTATTATGGAGTCACTACATGTTACCCTTCAGGACACATATGATATAAAACTGGTTTTCGAACCTTGCTTCTGGACGAAATTTTAAATTTTGCATGATTTTCTCATAGACAAGCTCTTAAGTGTAAAAGTAGTCCTAACTTTACGTGTAAACAGTAAAACTACCCTGTCCTAAGTGTAACATTTTGATCATAAGAGAAATTTTGGTCTTCTCTTTTATCTTAAGTGAAAAAAAATAGAAAAATAAGATGGATTGGCGCTTCGACTTGAAAATAAGAGAGCAATTCATCGTTAGCGCATTTTCTCTGACCGTATGACAAACCTAATTACACATATTGATAAATTGTTTATTGAAATGAATATGGTTTAATACAAACAGACGCTGCAAATGACATTGTTCTTTACTCCTTTTTTGGCGTGACTAATAACATAGTCTATAACGATGCATTCGGTACATTTACCTTTTCAATGCAGCAAAGTGTATAGTTTACATGACCAAAAAAATCAGGATAATTCTTTTAATTTTAGATTTCAAATTGGGAACGCTCGACAACCGAAAAGACTACTTGCAGACTTGGGGAGAATTCTTCTTTTTCATTATTATTATTATTATTTTTTTTTTTTTGATAAAAACAGGAATACGAGATTTTCTTCTAGACATCTACTCTGCTTACAAAAGTTTTGTATGAACAGCCGCTTTAGGACTGAAAGTTGCTGGATCCAATGTATCGTGTTAAATTTGCCTGTATATTAGTAATATAATTTATTAATTTCTGGCAATACATAAACTTGTGTACATTCTTCTGTTATATTAATATTACTATATAACAGGGATATTTATTCGTCTTCATGAATGATAGATGATAAACACATCTTAATTTGGGTTATCTCAGAAAAATCGGGATAAATTGTCTTCGGTAAAAGAACAAGCGTTTAATTTTATGTGGGATGGGATTAATTGGAAAAAAGGGGGTTAAATATTTTGCTGACAAATAACCGATAAAATTAATTGTATGAATAGATTTTTTTTTTCACACTCCAGATGCACTCCCTTAAACAAATACTTCTACCAGTACTGGATCGGAGTACTCGGAGAAAACCATTGACCTGTCGCAAATCACTGACAAACCTTATCACATAATGTTGTATCGAGTACACCTAAGGAAGAATTTTTATCGTAAGTGTAATTTTAGTCGTAAGATTAAAATTTGTCGTAAGGTAATCTTTGTGAAAAGGACTTAGTAATTGTCGTAAGATAATCGTAAGTGAAAAAGTTAGGACTATAGTTACGAATTTTTGTGAAAAGGGCTACTGCTTTGCATATCATAAATCCTCGAATTTACCATATTCTAAGAAGACACGGTTTTTTTTATTAATTTATTTTATAAAATTATATAACCTATCTTTTCTGTTTATATATATATATATATATATAATTATTAGGGTAAAAATACCTTACAAAAGAAAAAAAATACATTCAGAAAAATTTGTCAAACTAAAAATCTTCCTGATTCTCCTGATCTTAACAGCAGCTCGCTGGCAACATTTGGCCTAAAATTTGATTATATTTTACATAATAGTACAAGAAGACGCATCTTCAAAGGAAAAAAGTACTAGCCTCCTTGGAAAATTGTATATTTCAAACTATTACATCCATATTTTGTCACAATATATCCATAAATAAATGTCCGGCAAACTCATTTACCTAACACGATACACAATAGCAGGTCCCTATAGTTTGAATGGCTCAGTATATAGCCAAGGGAGATCATCATTTCCATGGCCTGCCCTGATGGATTGTACGCCATCAAATTACTTGTATGTTTATTTATTGACATGCATTTAATTATAGGATTAAACAAAACACTGTTTTTAGAAAATTATCTATGTATAAACTCCGGCAGCTCACTCACAAACTGAATAAAGTCCGAAGTAGTTTATACATACATAATTTCCTAAAAACACAGTGTTTAATCCTTATAATTCTTATTCTTGGACATCGTGTTTGTTTTCGACGCTAAATACTATTAAAGAGAATACCCAAGGACATACAATGCACATACGATTGTAAACTGAAAAAAAATCCGCGAAATGTTATTGACGACTTTGGAACATCACCAACATGACGTCATTGACGTCATATGAAGACTTCCAGTTTGAAACATAAAGATAATTATTTGGCTTCGTGTACGCTTCAAGTTTGATACAATTTTACTAAAATAAGTTTTCAAGGTAAGCTTTTTAATTATTTTTGTGTATTGCTCGTAGATTTATACGCGTGGAATGATCGGGAGAAAAAGTAGTGTGGCAAACGGAAATATTGATTTATAAATTCCTTTCGAATGACGTAGAATAAGTGACGATATCCAATCGGATTACGAGTTATTGATAAATTCTAGTAAGAATACAATTGTTGTACTCGTATGTATATATATATATAATTATAGATAGCTCAGTTGTGGCAGCTACAACTTAGTGGTTTCTACTTGAAACGTCAAGTGGCAGCGAAGGTGTCAGGATCCTCGGAAAAACTTCCGTGTGGGTCGGTGACTATGGTTGAACTGCCTCGATCCACAGGTAACACTTCCGGAAGCCCCTAACTATCGGAATCAATTCCGGAAACAGATAATGGAATCCGATCTTGGCTATATTCTTCCCCCTTTTCTAAAAAGGCGAATAGTGTCAATTAACAGTCTAATAAAATGTCATATATGTCCTATATATAAATATCCAAGACATTTGTCTCCAACATATATGCAAAATATACATTCTATATACATTCCATTAATTCAAAACTATATAGATCTACATCTGCACAACGTTTGCACATCACACCAATCCGTAGAGCTGCCGAGTATTACGGGTTGTAATTTCGGCTATTTCCTCGTCATTGGTACTGAATATCGAGGCAAGTTTCCAGATAATATCTTTTAATAAGTATGGAGACACATCCCGGAAACCCTCTGGTCGAATGTAGGGTGAGTCGCTCTCCATCACGATGTCCTGCAAATCCATCTCGCATACCTTGGCCCTTAAATCAGGATGTTTGGGAATTCCTGTTTAATGTTGTGGTAATTGTGGACATTTCCATCGAAACAGTGCCAATGGATTCTATGATTTTTATCTAAAATGGATTTTAGACTATGTAGACAGAGCTCCATCATGTTATGTCCACCCCGACAATGTATATAACAGGCAACTTTTTCTGATTGGCAATGCTCAGTTGTTCATTAAATATTTTTATTTGTCGATCGATATTCTTATTTCCTTGACTGGCATCAACACCACATTCCCCTATTGCTACTACGTTACCTTGAGTTGAAACCCTTTCTTTTAATTTCTCCAGATACTGGTTGATCTTACCAGTGGATTCTTGTTGTACTACCTTTGGATGAATGCCAATGGTGATCTTTATTCTGGAGTCATTCTTTAGCTGAGGGTAATCAAGCGTTGACCAACGGATGGGAAATACAAAATTTGCAATTAATAACTGAATGCTAAAGTTACGACACTTAATTCCACTTTTCCATGTATATGACGGTAAGCCAGAAAACCTGGCTTCTATGGCAAACTTGTCTCAGTGGAAATGAGCGTCAATAATGAAAGAAGGTGAAAATGATGTGATACTGTATAATTTGACCCTGTTGTTGAATGAATATAAACTCTCAGAATCTTCGGATATTTTAATGAGTAGAGCCAAAAGTTTGCAATGAAGTAATGAATAAACATCTACGGGTGGATATGCGGCATGTATTACGTCAACATCAAACTTATTGAATCTGTTGAACTGATTAATAAAGACGATATCAGTCGGGTGAAAGAACGTATTCCGGCACTGCTAGAAGACCGGCGATTCCCTAACAAACTCTAACAAGTTTTCTAGAGTTGTTTGTTTAACTTGCCTGCAAAGTTCTAATAACAGGCCACTCATCAGCTCATACACTCTGGCAAGGATGACTCTCTATACCTATGTATTTCAGTGTCAGAGTTGTGTATGCTCTCAATATGAAGGCGCAGGGTACCCACTTGTCCTAATTGTACTTTACAGGTCCAACACGCCATTAGTGGAGCCACATATCATGGTACATGATCCCGGAGGACGTGACGTCTAACATTATTGAATCTACCTGGACAGATAAAACAGGGTCTTGACTTTTTCCTGTTACTACTACTTCCTTTAATCCTTGGTTTGCCATCTGTCTGTCCAGGTTGCTCTAGTTTCAAATCTTCGCCATAGTCAAGGATCAGTTCATCAACATCCATTCTTCAACTGGAAATAAAAATATCAAATATTATTTACATTTCAGCTATATACAATGACATACAACGGAATATTAATACAACATAAATGAAAGTAGAAAGGAGATCTACGATCCCTCCGTTGCCCTTCAGTGTTGCTAGTCGACTGCAAGGCAATCTCACCAGTATCGTTCGGGGGTGAATCCAATTCATATACAATGGTTTGATCCCCTAGGACATTTGACAAATTCAGTAGGTCTTCCCAATCGCGAAGCGTAAATCGTACCTGATTCGCGACGGAGTCAATCAGAGAACCTGACTGATTGGAACGATCTAAATCCGGAATGCAAGTCAGAGAATCTGATTGTGCTGTTTTGTCAAGCATATACTTATCAGTCAGAGATTCTGACTGGGTTATATCATCGGCCAATATGCTGTCAGTCAGTGTTGATTCCATTTATTCTTATATTTACACAGTGTTTTAGCTCTATAATCTTCTGAACTTTGTGGATTTTTTGTGCATCTATATTATTTACAATATTTATATTCATATGTGACCGGCCAATACTAGTCGAACTAGTCAAGAACTGGCCCCTATCCTTGACCCTTGGTAGTATAAACCGCTTGGTGATGGAAAGCGACTTCGATTCTGAAATGTAGTTGATGAACGGGGCGAGCCAGAACTACGATGTGGACAGTTACGAATAAAGTTATCTTAATTACCGCAGTGATAACACGCTCCCTGTCCTTCCCTATTAGGGCTGTTGAATCTACGCTGGGTCGGAGATTGTGACCTTGACCTTTGATTTTGGCTCTGATTAAGTACACCAAGTATTTTCTTAATCATGATTTTCATTTCATTCACATTTTCTGTTTTGTATATTCTTTCTTCTAAGTTACTAGAAATTATCCCAGCCATGTTATCATTTTTTCCACCAACCTAACCGACAAATCATCAGATTCTTTCTCCTCTGTATCATCCGCAGTCTCTTTATCTCTGTCTTTTTGCCGCCCATAATGAGTTTCTTGTTGGCAATGGCTGTGCGCATTAGTTGTAAAGCTTGATCCACTGTCTCTGGATTTTTGTCCAAAGTTATCAGTGCGGCTCCTTTGTCAAGACATCCTCTAAGGAAAACACCAATAGCTAGTGGCTCTACTATACTCCCAGGAGTATCTGGAAAGCCACCCATTGCTGTGTCCTGAACTCTCTCTGCAAACTCCTCAATTAATTCTGCTTGGTCTTGTCGGAGATACTGAAAATTCCTACGAAGAACATGTGATAATTCTTTTCTACCAAATCTTCCATTAAGATTTTGACAGAGTAATGCATAGTTGGTTTGTACAGATCTTGGTCTTGTGCTATTAAATTTTAGTGCATTTTCTTTTAAGCATTCTATTAATTTAAACAACCTCTGTTCATTTGACCATTTATATCTGTCTGCGATGGTTGTGAATTGCAACAAGTAGGCAATCCAATCGCCCTTCCCGTCAAATAATGCTAATTTCGGACCAACCGGACCTGTATTTTTATTTTCATGTTTGTTATGTTCATACGTGTTAGGACTCGGCGTTGCCCCTTTTGATGGATTGGTTCTATTAATTTTGTCTTCTCTGTCTGAAATGACCTTTTCGATTTTTGCTAAAGACTCTTTTTGATCAAGCTGTTTTTGTAGTTTATCAATCTGTTGATGGGATTGCTGTAACTCATCTTCTTGTCTAACAACTACCGATTTTAAATGGCTTATCTCCCGTTCCAACTCTTTCTGATCAAACTCGTACATATCTGTTTCTTGTTTAAAGCTTTGATTTAAATCATCTATCTGTACCTGTGTCTGTGTTCTCATTTTCTCCATTTGGTATTGAAACTTGTTGAGTCCATCAGCACGTTCATTTTCCATGTCTGAAATTCTAGATCTTAATGCATCAATCATATGTTGGGGTTCCTGTTCAGGATCCCCAAAACAAATCAAATTTTCGGATATAAATGAGTCCCAGAGTGTACTTGAAACTTCAGGTATTTCGTCTAAATCGTCCTTTGTAAGCCGACCCCCCCTTTTTGTCTCTTATGACCATAATAGCTCTGGCCTTTGTTTCACCTATGCCTTTTATGACTTTTATTTCATTTACGGTTGCCTTGTTTATATCTAACGGTCTAGTCGCCATGATAAATAAATGTCTAGATGTAAGTATACAAAAATATATGATTCAATATCAATAAGACTGACACTGAAAAAATAATTTTACCCGATATATTGATATTGAAACCAGCTGATTTTATCAACCCAGTATCAGTTACACTGACACTGGAGGAAATAATGATGATTGTATCCTGTACGTAGAATTTGTCAGTGAAACTGACAAAGTACCAATTTTCAGGGGAAAAAAAGCAGTCTATAATTAATTATGTCAGTAAAACTGACAAAAATTATTATCTTTATCAATTATTGATGGATGTCTTCATATATAACCATATCTTGATGGACGGAAATTGTCAAAATTCAAATATGGCGGTCGGTGATAAGTGCTCACGGGAAACTGTCACGACACTTCTGACACCAAATGTTGTACTCGTGTGTATATATATATATAATTATAGATACCTCAGTTGTGGCAGCTACAACTTAGTGGTTTCTACTTGAAACGTCAAGTGGCAGCGAAGGTGCCAGGATCCTGGGAAAAACTTCCGTGTGGGTAGGTGACTATGGTTGAACTGCCTCGATCCACAGGTAACACTTTCGGAAGCCCCTAACTATCGGAATCAATTCCGGAAACAGATAATGGAATCCGATCTTGGCTATAGAATTATGATAGTTTAAAACACTTACCTGACATTAATTTACAGTTAACATATTACCCGTCGTTTATTAATATAAGATTTAAATACCCTTAACTGACGATCACTGTCAACAATCACTCATAGTCGAGTGGTAAAGACAGCGCGCTACAAATTAAAATACTTGAGTTCGAGCCCAGCTCTGTACCCATCATGGTTTTTCAAAGGTATGTATATGTTTAATAGTTGGTATTCACTCAATGAGAACCAATTTCATTTTTAATTTTTTTTAATTTTTTTACTTATGTTTAACGTAACTCCCAAAAAAGCCACTTGGATATTGATATAAAGAATTTTGGGTGGGGGGTTCAAATGGAAGTCTTTCAAGAATTTTGGGTGGGGGTTCAAATGGAAGTCTTTCCCCTTATTTACAAAGCGTCCGTTAACTACCGCATCCGTTAAAAATTTCCGCTAACTTAACGCACCCGTTAACGTTCTCGTTAAACTTCTAGTTTATGGAGAAAATTAACGGATAGGTTATCGTACCCGTTAATCGGACATTTAGGTATAAGAACAATAACAAAATCCTTTTATGATGGGAATGCGTAAAATAATATGTCATATTGGATTTTTTTTCATTAGCAAGACACAAGCTTTGGCAACTGAAAAATATTGCAAACGTTATTTTTTTTCATAATCTTATATTTTATATTATATCACATTTTTTCCAAAAAATAAAATGAATTTGTTTCTTGACAGATTTTAATCATACATGTACTTTTACCAAAATGTGTAGAATATTCTACAATTTATATATAATAAAGCATTTTGGGAAATTTCCATTCATGTCATGAATGAACTATTCATCTTTGAGCCGCTTGTATATAAATTCATGGAAAAAATATTCTTAATTTATCCAAATGGATGACACATGATAAAACGGACAATTAAAAATAAAGATCAACATACTGTGACTAAATCAACAAGAAGTACTGTGATCATACTCACAAAGTGCTATCTCCCGCCCACAGCCTTTTTGAAAATCAGTTTATCTCTCCTTGACGATGTCAGAACGGAATATATCGCTTTGTGTTTATCTACAAGTGACGTACTTCCTTAGTGTAATAGGCATGGGCGGATCCAGTGTGTGTGGGGGGGGGGAGGTGTCATTGGGTTACGGACCCCCTCCATCTGCCCTAAAATTTTCAGAATATATGCAACTAATATATAAAAATTGTCTGGACTATCTTTTAATCTTGGCAATTGTCCGGATACCCTTCAAAAAAATATGGATCCTCCCATAATAGGAATTTCACTGGCAAGTTCCAATTTATATGAAATAGCAGTTAAAAGTTAAAAATTCAATTATCTTTATCAAAGGTCCGCTTTTTTATCTGTTTCTAAGGCTCGTGCAAATAAATTATATATTTTCCACCAATATACATACATTTGTATATTGTATCTCTCTATCTCATACTTATACTTTCCTTCAACCAAAAAGCAATTTTTATGGGAAGCTTAATGCAGTGGCTTTATTTGGAAAGGATGAAAGTGTATTTTTCAATCAAGATACTTGATACAACTGTTTCGACTCATTTGCATACTAACGGACACGTTATTAACGCACCCGTTAACTTGACGTTTACGGTGACGTTTGTGAATACCACTTTAAAATTTAGCGGACATACTCGTTAACTTCTCCGTTAACTTAACGGGTCCGCTAATTAACGGATGCTTTGTGAATAAGGTCCCTGGTATAGAATAGAATAGAATAGAATTTTTATTTTCCAAATTAAAGGGCCCACAAGGGGCAAAAAGAAATCAACACAACAACATTATATGTCTAGACAATATCATGAAAATGCATCCAACAGTGCACAGAGGGAAAGAGTCACTTGATTGATAGAAAAAAAAAACAGTATTCACAAATATAATGGTATAATTCATGGCATTTTTCTCCTATACAATATTATATTAGCATTGCAGACTATTGAATGTGAAAGCACGTGCGTACGACTCGGGTTTCGGAAATCCAAGCAATATAAGTTCAACAATATAGATAATCATATATAGACCTTTAGTAAGGGCGACATGATGGTTTATCGGCATAGAAACATTATTGAACGAGACTGAAAGCCAAGTTCGTATTACGCTCAGTCGTCATGATTATCATGTCACATGTAACTTATCAGCCAATTGATAAACTACCTATCACAATGTAATTAAGTTCAAAACGGGTGTTTCACGAGCTTTTTGAGTGTAGGTTCGTGAAGATTTACTATTGTTTACCCGACTTTTTACAATATTGCACATACATGTATATTGACAAGACTTCAGACACTTGTGGTACCGCAGTCAAGTGTTCAAAAGATGAAGGGATTTTTGTCTCGCTTGCGACGAATAATTGCAGGACGCGAGACATGGGGATGTATGGCTTTCCAGCACAGAGAGAGAAAATCGTCTAATCAGAATCGAAGAACGCCTCTGGTGGCCATGTATTTCATCAAACCAGAGCGAAATGTAGATCGATTGTAGGGGACCTTCCCCTCAACATCCCTGCCAAGTTTGGTTAATATCCGTATAGCGGTTTCAGAGAAGATGGAAATGTGAAAAATTAACAGACGGACGGTTTTCTGTATGTGTGTTGGTTTTGGTTATTATAATTATTTTGTGTTGTTTGTAGTTATTATCTGTTCTCTTGGCCAAGTCTGTCCCTGGATTGTCACGAATTTTAATCACTGTTCTAACCTTTATTCCCTTCACTTCACTTCCAAAATAACGACGAAAGATCAGCATGTCAACTTCATTGAATACCTAGCACAGTGGCCTCTAGAAATGCCCCACCGAAAAGTGTTACGGTCAAACATCAGAGACACTTTGCAAAAACAAACAACCCTATCAGACTGGGAAAAGGGGGCTAATTTTTTGAAAGGCTGTCCTGATGAGTAAATAAACGTCCCAGTTGTGACATTTAAGACAATAATTATCAAGTTCATTTTGCATATAAATTGCTGCATTTTATTTCTAAAATGAGGATTTAACAGTAGTTTTGTACTGCCTTCTGACGGGACAAAACATCCAGTGTTAAAGTTTTCTTTCAATGTCTTACCAAACCAAAAATAAGTCATATACCTCGAGTCTCCAACCGAAAAAAAAATCTTATTTGGTAAAAACTCGTTATTTTATGTTTAAATACAATAATTGAACATTCATATTTAATTAGAATAAAGCAGTGAACATATATGACACGAAAAATCTAACATTATATCAGTTAAATGTACAGAAATTGTCCTTTTATGTACACATGACAAAAAAAATATCGTGTTTCGGGTTTTATGTCAATAGCTTTTTTTTTAGAGCAAACCGATGTCCTAAAACAAACGTCATAACTGATAATCAAGTTGCCGAAACGCTATGGTATTAAAGCACACATTTCAATGAAACACCGACAATAGTAGAGAATGCACTTACAGGTGTGGAAATTTGACGTTTTTTTCCGCCATCTTGTTGGTCTCCAACCAAAATAACCCCTTCTCCAACCAAATAGGTTCGACCCCCTACTTTAGTACAAAATATCAACATTTATTTCATTATTTGGCATGAAGTACACGATCGCTAGACTAAGTGGTGAAAAATGATTCAATTATATGTAGTTGTCATCACAGGCACTAGTGGCACGGAATTACCACCACCCCTTCCCTTTATCCCCCCATTTTTTAACTTTCAATTTACATATTTATTTTAAATAAAATGTCTTTATTATTTCATAGTTTTTCCTTTAATGTATTGCTGTCCACATATCCATACAGACTTATGGTGGCAACAGCTTGCATTGTCGACGTGTACTCTTAGGGTCGAAATATGCAATTCGATGCCACAAGCACACGTGGTCATTAATAACTGGCATCAACACGCATAAAAATATCTATTGTGTAATTATCATCATACCTTCTGGTAATACAATATTCTAACATCGTCTTACAGTCTCTCTCAGTGCCCATGTGGCTCAATGAGTTTGGTAGTTGGATTACCGAACAACTCATACAAGCCTATCACCAATACGGAGTGGGTTCGCGCCGGCTTTGCAAATTACAAAAAGGGCGCACTCGACTCGCTGCCGCAAGTGATAAAGTTTACCAGTTGCTTGCCCATGGTCGGTGGTTCTCTCCGGGTACTCCGGCTTCTTTCACCACTAAAACTGGTCGCCATGATATAGCTGAAATATTGCTGAAAGTAGCGTTAAACATAAAAAAAGAAAATCAAAATCAATCAAATCAAAATCTTACAGTCTCACATGGGAATAAACATACATCATCTATATGTATATTGTCAGAAAATATCAAATTACTTTGTAGAGGAGTTATAAACAGATAGAAAAATCGAGCCTTTGGCGATTTTCCTGGCTGTTTCACAGCAAGTGCAAATACATTTTATGTTCATCTACAAGGTACATATATTGTGTTCATCCTACTATATAAAAATGTCCAAAAACAATATCAAAATTTTCAGATGAAAAGAGCAGAAACAAACGTCGTTCTAACCGGTTTAGGTGTCCTCTATCACGTCAGCACATGTAGTGTTACCGTTTCTTACCGTTCACTCTACATGACACATGTATCACGAAAGCTTTAGTGGTTGCATGACGGAAAAACAATAAAGCTTATTTTACCCTTTTCTTAGTATTCAAAATCACACCATAATTGCAGAATAAATCACAAGCGCCGTGCTCGTGGCACGAAATCACACCACGATTGTTTTACCTGTCTAGCTACATATTGATTACATATTGATTTTTATATATATATTTATTATTTCATCTTTTTTTCCTTTATTTATCGTGCTTGTGTCCATATAACCATACAATCGCATGGTAACAACTACTTCCATATGGCGTTCCATATATACCTCAGTATATATTTTCTATATAAAATTAAATGCAGATAAAATTACTATTTTGCACATAAAAATCCAATTGCTGATTTTGTTTAAATAGTCTTGATGACTGATCATAACTATTATCCCTAGGGAAATAGTCTCGATGACTATTTCCCTAGGGAAATAGTTCAATTCAAACAGCATACATTTTCCCGCGCTTTTATGGTTCGGATCTTTCGTGTTTTAACGTACATGCACCTACATGCCCGAGAGATACGATTATTTGTTTACCAGACGATAAAATGGCATCTGCTGAAGATTTTATTGTTGATATTTTTTTCTTAATATTACTATTAAGAACTTCTATTTGTGTCTTTTTAATAGCCATATTTTCTCAGATTTCCTAGATTTCCTTTGGTATAGTAAAACACTTAGTTACTGGCTATTCGGATAATAGCAAGTTTATTGTCCTCATAGCCAGTAAATAGGTGTATAATATTAATACTAAATAGGTTAACATTATATCATAAATTAATTCAATACCGTAAATAGTTTAAATTTAAATCAAAACGAAACGTGTCTAGTATCTGGTGTCAAAAACTGTAGCTGTGTATTTAATAATCGAAGTTAGCAAATGTGAAAAATAAACTATTAAACTATTTTTGACACATTATCTAAATCGTATTAATTTTCGTGTTTAACCATGTGACTAAGTCAACTTTATATCCTAATTCATCTTAATCGTGCATGTGGTGTTTCACAAGATTCCTCCGAATAGTGCACGCAGGGTATCATGACTGGGTGGTCTTTTTTTTTTTTTTAGTGTGATTTTGAATGTACTAATTTCAAATTAATTTAAAATTGTTTGAGGTACCTTTGACAACAACAAATAACATGTCTACATGGCAACGCAAGGAATATTATTATTTATTTATGCATGAAAAAATTAGTTGAAACAATCCAAAACACAACAATAGTAAAGGACTATTTTGAAGTGTTGCAAGAACAGTTTTGTGAAATGTGTGACCAAACACCTTTTTACCCATTGTGAAGGTATTCGTGCATATCGCTTTCAATTAGGAGCGTAGGAGCCGGGGAACAAAATATGACTTTGCCACAACCCTCACACACTTCTAAGCAAAAACCAAGAAAATGCTGAATTTTTAGCGTGGAAGACAACATGTCCACAGTTTACCAAGATGAATAAGACCTGCTTTGAAGCCATTCGACTTTTTTTCTATTTATTTATATTACTTTGTGCTTGTAAGTCTTGCAACCTTGCCCTTCTCCACTTTCCGGTCCTCTTCTAAAGCTTGCTCCTACCACTTTGTTGGTCCACTTCTAAATCTTGACACCCCTCCCCCCCCCCCTCCCCCGCCACTTCCCAACATTCTGGTACACTCATACAGCTTGCCTTTACTTTTCGGTTCACAGAAAAATCTTGTTCCCGCACTTTCCGGTCCATTCATACACCTCTGCCAATGTCTATATATGTACGGCTACGGGTCGAACGTGATGAGATTGCTTAGTATATGCTAATATTTGCGTGGTCTCATAAAACACGTCGCTATACCGTTCTGTTGTACATGATAATATATATATATATATACCGTTATAACGTCTGGAAAACAAGTCTACAAGCAAACTTACGGGGTATTGGATCGCTAAGGTATAACGATACTATACAAGTAAAATAAATAATATATATATATAGATGAACTGACCAATTCTCGATTCTGTGAATATGTGCCTCTCATCTCATCTATCCAAATGACTATGATGTCATAGATACCACCGGCACTCAACAGTCGGCTTCTTATCTTGACCTTTTATCATGAAACCTACAACCGAGGATGATAAAACAAAACCAAAACACTATGTCTTTACTTTTCCAATAGTCAACTTTCCCAGTTATCTATAGCAATAGTCTAGTAACAGCAGCATATGGAGTTTACATTTCACAACTCGTATGTTATTCTAGCATTTGTTTCCAGTAGATCGATTTTCTGGACAAAAATCGGCTGCTTACGCAAAACCTACACAAACAAGGTTAGGTTGTTCCTATGTTGAAGTCATCGCTACTAAAAAAAATTACAGTGATCATCACGGACTGGTTGACCCATACGAAATATTCATTTCCAAGAAGTCAATGTTTTTTTTTTATTTCCTCTGTCACCGGCAAGACATTTGCTGGAATTTATTATGAAGAACGCGGTGGCTATCAGAAACAGAACCCCGGTGGGGATCGTGGTGGTTATAAGAAACATGACTTCTATGACGAACGTGGTGGTTATAAGAAACAGAGCCTCTATGATGAACGTGGTGGTTATAAGAAACATAACCTCTATCAGGAACGCGGTGGTTATAAGAAACATGACTTCTATGAGGAACGCGGTGGTTATAAGAAACAGCCTCTATGAGGAACGTGTTGGCTATCAGAAACATGACCTCTATGAGGAACGTGGTGGTTACAAGAAACATGACCTCTATGAGGAACGCGGTGGTTATAAGAAACATGACCTCTATGAGGAACGGGTGGTTATAAGAAACATAACCTCTATGAGGAACGCGGTGGTTATAAGAAACATGACCTCTATGAGGAACGCTGTGATTCTAAAAACATGACATCTATGAGGAACGCGGTGGTTATAAGAAACAGAACATCTATGAGGAACGTGGTGGTTATAAGAAACAGGACCTCAATGAGGAACGTGGTGGTTATCAGAAACATGACCTCTATCAGGAACGCGGTGGTTATAAGAAACATGACCTCTATCACGAACGCGGTGGTTATAAGAAACATAACATCTATGATGAACGGGTGGTTATAAGAAACGACCTCTATGGGGAATGTGGTGGTTATAAGAAACATGACCTCTATGATGAACGGGTGGTTATAAGAAACGACCTCTATGGGGAATGTGGTGGTTATAAGAAACACGACCTCTATAAGGAACGCGGTGGTTATAAGAAACATGACCTCTATGAGGAACACAGTGGTTATCAGATACAGTCTCCATGAGAAACGTGGTGGTTATAAGAAACAGAGCCTCTATGAGGAACGTGGTGGATATAAGAAACATAACCTCTATGAGGAACGTGGTGGTTATAAGAAACATGACCTCTATCAGGAACGTGATGGTTATCAGAAACGTAACCTCTATGAGGAACGTGGTGGTAATAAAAAAAAACATAACCTCTATGAGGAACGTGGTGGTTATAAGAAACATAACCTCTATGAGGAACGCGTTGGTTATAAGAAACATGACCTCTATGAGGAACGTGGTGGTTATAAGAAACATGACCTCTATGAGGAACGTGGTGGTTATAAGAGACATGACCTCTATGAGGAACGTGGTGGCTGTAAGAAACATGACCTCTATGAGGAACGTGGTGGTTATCAGAAACATGATCTCTATGAGGAACGTGGTGGTTATAAGAAATATGACCTCTATGAGGAACGTGGTGATTATCAGAAACATGACTTCTATCAGGAACGCGGTGGTTATAAAAAAACATAACCTCTGAGGAACGCGGTGGTTATAAGAAACATGACCTCTATGAGGAACGTGGTGGATATAAGAAACATGACCTCTATGAGGAACGTGGTGGCTATCAGAAACATCACCTCTATTAGGAACGTGGTGGTTATAAGAAACATGGCCTCTATGAGGAACGTGGTGTTATAAGAAACAGAACCTCTATGAGGAACGCAGTGGCTATAAGAAACATGACTTCTATGAGGAACGTGATGGTTATAAGAAACAGAACCTCTATGAGGAACGTGGTGGTTATTAGAAACAAAACCTCTATGAGGAACGTGATGGTTATAAGAAACATAACCTCTATGAGCAATGTGATGGCTATAAGAAACATGACCTCTATGAGGAACGCGGTGGTTATAAGAAACATGACCTCTATGAGGAACGTGGTGGTTATAAGAAACATGACCTCTATGAGGAACGGGTGGTTATAAGAAACGACCTCTATGGGGAATGTGGTGGTTATAAGAAACACGACCTCTATAAGGAACGCGGTGGTTATAAGAAACATGACCTCTATGAGAAACGTGGTGGTTATCAGAAACATAACCTCTATGAGGAACGTGGTGGTTATGAAAACATAACCTCTATGAGGAACGCGGTGGTTATAAGAAACATGACCTCTGTGAGGAACACGGTGGTTATAAGAAACATGACCTCTATCAGGAACGTGATGGTTATCAGAAACATAACCTCTATGAGGAACGTGGTGGTTATAAAAAAAAACATAACCTCTATGAGGAACGTGGTGGTTATAAGAAACATAACCTCTATGAGGAACGCGTTCGTTATAAGAAACATGACCTCTATGAGGAACGTGGTGGTTATAAGAAACATTACCTCTATGAGGAACGTGGTGGTTATAAGAGACATGACCTCTATGAGGAACGTGGTGGCTATAAGAAACATGACCTCTATGAGGAACGTGGTGGTTATCAGAAACATGATCTATATGAGGAACGTGGTGGTTATAAGAAATATGAACTCTATGAGGAACGTGGTGATTATCAGAAACATGACTTCTATCAGGAACGCGGTGGTTATAAAAAACATAACCTCTGAGGAACGCGGTGGTTATAAGAAACATGACCTCTATGAGGAACGTGGTGGCTATAAGAAACATAACCTCTATGAGGAACGCGGTGGTTATAAGAAACATGACTTCTATGAGGAACGCGGTGGTTATAAGAAACAGAGCCTCTATGAGGAACGTGTTGGTTATAAGAAACATGACCTATATGTGGAACGTGGTGGTTACAAGAAACATGACCTCTATGAGGAACGCGGTGGTTATAAGAAACATGACCTCTATGAGGAACGTGGTGGTTATCAGAAACATGACCACTATGGGGAACACGGCGGTTATAAGAAACATGACATCTATGAGGAACACAGTGGTTATCAGATACAGTCTCCATGAGAAACGTGGTGGTTATAAGAAACAGAGCCTCTATGAGGAACGTGGTGGTTATAAGAAACATAACCTCTATGAGGAACGTGGTGGTTATAAGAAACATAACCTCTATGAGGAACGTGGTGGTTATAAGAAACATAACCTCTATCAGGAACGCGTGGTTATAAGAAACATGACCTCTATGAGGAACGCTGTGGTTATAAAAACATGACATCTATGAGGAACGCGGTGGTTATAAGAAACAGGACCTCTATGAGGAACGTGGTGGTTATAAGAAACAGGACCTCAATGAGGAACGTGATGGTTATCAGAAACATGACCTCTATCAGGAACGCGGTGGCTATAAGAAACATGACCTCTATCACGAACGCGGTGGTTATAAGAAACATAACATCTATGAGGAACGTGGTGGTTATAAGAAACATGACCTCTATGAGGAACGGGTGGTTATAAGAAACGATCTCTATGGGGAATGTGGTGGTTATAAGAAACATGACCTCTATAAGGAACGCGGTGGTTATAAGAAACATGACCTCTATGAGAAACGTGGTGGTTATAAGAAACATGACCTCTATGAGAAACGTGGTGGTTATCAGAAACATAACCTCTATGAGGAACGTGGTGGTTATAAAAACATAACCTCTATGAGGAACGCGGTGGTTATAAGAAACATGACCTCTATGAGGAACGCGGTGGTTATAAGAAACATGACCTCTGAGGAACGTGATGGTTATCAGAAACATAACCTCTATGAGGAACGTGGTGGTTATAAAAAAACATAACCTCTATGAGGAACGTGGTGGTTATAAGAAACATGACCTCTATGAGGAACGCGTTGGTTATAAGAAACATGACCTCTATGAGGAACGTTGTGGTTATAAGAAACATGACCTCTATGAGGAACGTGGTGGTTATAAGAAACATGATCTCTATCAGGAACGCGGTGGTTATAAGAAACATAACCTCTATCAGGAACGTGGTGGATATAAGAAACATGACTCTATGAGGAACGTGGTGGCTATCAGAAACATGACCTCTATTAGGAACGTGGTGGTTATAAGAAACATGGCCTCTATGAGGAACGTGGTGTTATAAGAAACAGAACCTCTATGAGGAACACAGTGGCTATAAGAAACATGACCTCTATGAGGAACGTGATGGTTATAAGAAACAGAACCTCTATGAGGAACGTGGTGGTTATAAGAAACATAACCTCTATGAGCAATGTGGTGGTTATAAGAAACATGACCTCTATGAGGAACGTGGTGGTTATAAGAAACATGACCTCTATGAGGAACGTGGTGTTATAAGAAACAGAACCTCTATGAGGAACGCAGTGGCTATAAGAAACATGACCTCTATGAGGAACGTGGTGGTTATAAGAAACATAACCTCTATGAGCAATGTGGTGGTTATAAGAAACATGACCTCTATGAGGAACGTGGTGGTTATAAGAAACATAACCTCTATCAGGAACGCGGTGGTTATAAGAAACATGACCTCTATGAGGAACGCGGTGGTTATAAGAAACAGAGCCTCTATGAGGAACGTGTTGGCTATCAGAAACATGACCTCTATGAGGAACGTGGTGGTTACAAGAAACATGACCTCTATGAGGAACGCGGTGGTTATAGGAAACATGACCTCTATGAGGAACGTGGTGGTTATCAGAAACATGACCTCTATGGGGAACGTGGTGGTTATCAGAAACATGACCTCTATGAGGAACGCGGTGGTTATAAAAAACTTGACCTCTATGGGGAACACGGCGGTTATAAGAAACATGACCTCTATGAGGAATGCAGTGGTTATCAGATACAGTCTCCATGAGAAACATGGTGGTTATAAGAAACAGAGCCTCTATGAGGAACGTGGTGGTTATAAGAAAGATAACCTCTATGAGGAACGTGGTGGTTATAAGAAACATAACCTCTATGAGGAACGTGGTGGTTATAAGAAACAGAACCTCTATGGGGAACGTGGTGGTTATAAGAAACATGACTTCTATGACGAACGCGGTGGTTATAAGAAACATGACCTCTATGGGGAAAGTGGTGATTCTAAGAAACATGACCCCTATGAGGAACGCGGTGGTTATAGGAAACAGAACCCCTGTTGGGATCGCGGTGGTTATAAGAAACAGAACATGCTTGCTCTTCCCCGACTACGTAGTTTCATCATTCCTTGTGTTGTCTGATTTCCCCTTCATTTTACTCTAACGTTTATTCTGTCTGTTCCTGGCAAAATGAGGGGACTGAATTTCCATTTGCATGCGTGGTGTTCTTTCTTTATTTATGGTCAACGATTTGAGACGAGCGGTAGTTGTTCGTTTTACAGGATTATTGACAATCACTGTTTAAACTTTCTTTTCATAATTATCTAGGTCAAAATTTGTGACCTCTAAATAAAATACGTTAACATATAAAATGCATATATGAATTTAATAAACAAAAATATAAGGCAAAGAAATATGATCCATTACAGGGAACAATACAAAGATATTCCGAATATACGAAAACAGCTTCCGTGAAACATCAAAATCATAAACAAACAAAATAACAAAATGATAATAGTTCAGTACATGTAGAAAGTGAAATTTTCCTCTGTAGTTCTAATCACATGAGGCATCACGTGATATTTTTTTTGTTTTGTTTTGTTTTTTATTTTTTTTTATTTTTTTTTTTTTTGCATTTCAAATTGACTATCCTTATTTTTGCTTAGAAATAGCAGGAGAGCTGATTTCGAAACGATGCATCAATGCCATTATTGTAATCAAACTGACTACAGAATATTAAATTCAATAACTTGTCAATATTTGGTCATTTATTTAATTAGATAAGCACATATCCATCCTCTCCCTCGGTGTATCTGCAGTCAGACTTTCGGAACAGTTACGAAATCCAATAGAAAAATAGTTGAAAGAGGCAAAATTGATACCCCGAAAACACAAATACATGACGCTTATTTTTCCTGATTTCGTTCAGGCACTTCAATAAAAAAGTGTCAGGGTTAAGCTAGTTTTAGGTGCCCAAATGTACCCTCTTAGTGAAACGATGCAGTTGTTCAAGTGCTTTCCACGTGTCAGTTAAATGCCAACCTTTACATATAACCGTGCGAACAGCGTTATTATTATGGACGCTATAATCTTGAACATTATACATAATACATTTGTATCTATTAACCTTCGTGACACAGAAGTCGTCATATGTATAATATTACTTTTATTATAAAGAGAGCTGATGTCCTAAACTTAGTTTAACTAAACAAACATATACTATAAATATATTCAATTCATTCTTATATTATCCCAGGTCCAAACTTATAAGAATGAATTGAATGATATTTCTATTGAAAAACTACCAAAAATGACAGAAGGAATCAAGATCACTTTTGACAGGAATAATGGCACTATATAAGCCGATAAATGACCTATCGCAAACACTTTCAGGCGAGACCGACAGTTTTCCACCATCATATTATAAATCCGAAACTTCTACTAATTGTTGGTTTCTTTTTTTAATGTTTTCAGCGGATGAGCAATATTTAACTACCGTATTTGGAAAATATTTGGTTTGTCAAATAGAACTTAAATTGATTATGAATATATAAAACATTAATTGTCTACAGACGGACACCGACTGCCACATACAAATACTATAATACGACCGACAGCAAAAATATTGAAATTGAATGAAAAACACAAAAATACTGAAAGACAAAGATGATTGGCACTGTTTAATATCATTTCACTTTTTCGTCTATTTACACTTTACACTATATAGCATTCCATTCACTTCCTGTTCCGCTTGATAATATTACTCAGCAGCAAAATTCCAGCACCGAGAAATGTCGTACCTCCAATGAAGAAAAATCCGACGCCATAGGAATCATATTCATCTTTGAAAATACCTGAAAATGAATTTAATGATTGAAGTTTTTTTTTTTTTGTACATTGAATATTACAAATGTAAGAAGATATTGCGACCACTTTGTTCTGTTGTTTAAGAAATAAATCATGGAAGCCAGAATGTGTTGGGAGTTTTAACATGGTTTGGCGGATATTAGTATTTTATTCAGAGCCAGAGGTGAGGGATAAAATTTACTAATATCCGCCAATCCATGTTAAAACTCAAAACACATTCTGGCTTCCATGATTTATTTCGATTCTGATATGTCTAAGAGTACAAATACGGTAGTATACTTTGATTGGAAGACGGTAATTTATACATACGCTTGCGGAAAACGTCGCACACAATTTATGTAACTCGAATAATACTGCGCGCCCTCTATCGGCATTATTCGGGTTACAATTTATGCTGCCAATGGAAACGTCAGTCACATTCATCGGCGCATATGCTAATGAGATAATACGAAAAAAGAATTCTGCTTTTTTTAACAATGGGAAAGAGTGAGGTCATGCTAGAATGTTTTTTTTTTTTTTCTTTCCTTTCTTCCTTTTTTGTTAAATGTAAATAATTCCACAGTAATAACGCATCAGATTAATAGAACATTTTTTGTACTTGGATATTGACTGAAAATCATTTTGAATTTTTATTCATTTGTTGTACTCTTTGTTCTATAGAATACTGTATGTGTAGACAACATTGCCTTTCCTACGTTTGTTTTTTTTTAAATTTAAATTACTCAGTTAATGCTGTACTTAGACAAAAATAAAACCTACTATAATGAGTAAACACCTGATGATTCATTAAAACCTGTCTTAAGCGAACCCTGTACAAACCAGACATTAAATATGGTACTTGAATCATTCCAAATCTGTCTATTTCGAACACTATAATATATTTCCCCATGTTTGTTCGTTTTAAACAGGTTTATTTTAATATGATAACATACCTGTTATAGGGGGTCCAAGTAACGTACCGAGTCCTTGAAAAAATATTAAAATTCCGAATGAGTTATTTAGCTCTTCGGAACCAACTACATCAACCAATATCACAGATTTTTGAGATGTGTAAGTTCCAATTAATAATCCGAATACAGCAGCAACAACACAAAACTCTATAAATGTTATCACAAACGGGAGGGAAAATATAATGAAAGCTAACAGAAACATAACAGCATTGTATACAACTTTACGTAGTTTCCGTATACACTTGAGTTCCAAAATAAAACCTGACGCAATCCGTCCAATTGTATCAAATACCCCCGCAACTGACATAATGTACGCTCCTTGAACACCACTTAGACCTCGGGAGTCAGCGAGAGGCGGAATAAATACCAGCATCGAGTTAAATGATAATGCCAGGAATCCGATTCCTAGACAGAACATGAAGAAGTCTGGTTTCTTTAGAAGCGTCAAGTCGAACGTTTTCTTTGGTATTTTGTTTTGCGAGTCTTTGGTTTTGACTGTTTGACAGGACCGCAGACAGCGACTAATCCATAGTTTATGGCAATATTTGGTGGAAGATTTTACTGATCCCGGTTCCTCTATTTTCATCATGGAAAGTTCTGATAAATCTGGAGTTTCATTTAATAATACACTATGGACTCTTTCACATGAATGCGATCTGAAATGAAATAAAAATTATGACAATAACAATAGAAAATGTGAGGGCATATGAAGTGGCGATCCTAAGGTAAGTAAATTTCAAAACTACATATATAACTAGTGTTATCACTGCTATAAGGTTAGTCAGCTCAATACAACACATTGATGTGTGCACTGACAAAAGCATTACGTGATAACGTTTATCGCTGATTTGTGGATTGTCAGTGGTTTTCTACACGTTCTTCGTTTCCTCCACCAATGTATCGTGTATCGTGGAGTATCAGGAGACAACTACCGACCTGCCGCAAATCATTGACAAACTTTAACACATAATGTTGTATCTAGTACATCTCACCAAGCGCGGGATTCGAACTGACAACATTAGTGGTGATAGACACTGAATCCACAAGTAGTTATAAATCCAACTACCATACGATCATGATCACATCGACCCCTGCTCCATCAAAAAAATTGACAACCCCGATATAATACAGTCACCCCTGTTTATAAAGGAAACTAAAGGGAATCAGAAAATGTGTCCTTTATAAGCAGTTATACTTTATATACAGGTTTATAGCATATGTAACATTTCCAAGGGCCCAGGTGGCTCAATGAGTTATGTAGTTGGGTCACCTAACAACTCATACAAGCCTATCACCAATACGGCGTGGGTTCGCGCTCGGCTTTGTAAATTACAAAACAGTGTGCACTCGACTCGCAATCGCAAGTTATAAAGCTTACCAGTTGCTTGCCCAGGGTTGGTGGTTCTCTCCGGGTACTCCGGCTTCTTCCACCACTAAAACTGGTCGCCATGATATAGCTGAAATATTGCTGAAAGTGGCGTTATTTAACTACCACAAATCAATCAATCATTAATGAGACTGTCCTTCATAGACAGTGGTTTGTTATATAGAAGTAACCTTTAAGGCTGGTTCGACTATTTACTTTATAATCAAACGATAGGTTAATGAACTGTACTATTTTCAGCGTTTGGGATTTATTCATTTACTGCGGCGTAACTTATTTTCGTTTTTATTATTTTTCGTGGATTGATAGAAAATGAAGATTTTTGTTTATATTTCATCGTTTTGATTTTTGTTAATGTCTCTAGGTATGTATGCTTTTCGTGTGCTCTATATTTCGTGCTTTCATATTACCAACAAAAAGTACGAAAATTGGCATTCAATGAAAATATTTATTTCCATATAAATATTGACTTGATATGACCTTCTCAATTGTGTAAAGGTTAGCATGGTTGTCTCGAGTGTGATAATTTGTGAGTTCGAACCCCGGTCATAGAAAACCAAAGACTATAAATCTGGCACGTGTTGCTCCTCCGCTATTGGCAAGGAACATAGCAATGCCGTGCAAGAGCAAAGACCTGTTGTCTCCTTATCAGGACCTGACATGACCGCTTCAAATGTGTAAAGGTTAGTGTGCTTGCCTCCTCGAATGTTGTAGTTTATGGGTTCGATTCCCGGTAATGCAAAACCAAAGCATTAATCGCTTCTCCTCTATTGGTTCTGAACACAGCATTATGGTACAAGAGCAAAGAGCAAAGACGTATTGCCTCGTTATCAGGATAATGTGTGCTAAATATCTGTCTATATGTCGACAGTTCTTTCAGTGAGCTTGCCCTATAAAAATCCAACTCGATCCTGTTGGATAGTCCATGTATCATAACATATAGCATTATCATGTCATCCGAAAGTATTATTTTCTAGAGATCTGAAAAATCGCTTATTGATGAAAAAAATCATTCCTCCACTCGCTTATAAACTTTTGAGTTTCAGTACCGTAATCGTATTTAAAAATCGTCCGATCACAATACTGTATACTATAAATACTGTGCTCTGACTCTGCGTTTCCTGCTCCTACTGTCATTATGGAACCCTAACCATATTATTGAACTGTTTAATAAACAAATTTCATAACTAAGCACATATTTCCTACATTGGGATTTTATTCCATGTTCAGTTTATACAGGATTCTGATTTATTAAGGGTTCAATTTATACATGATTCCGTTATATTCAGGGTTCAGTTTAAACAGGATGCCAAATACCGGGGGTGAACGTAGGTGCACCGGAAGGGTAATCAGTTCCTGCTCCACTAGTGACACCCGTCGTTTTAATCTGGTTACAACCCGGTGTTCATTTGTGACACAGATATTCCATATCAATCATGGTGGCGATCGTAAAAATTTCAACGTGATAATACATGTTATTTTGTGTGTATGTTACTCGCTGTTTCCATCTGATGAATACTTACATTAATGACTGACTACGCAAGGTCCTGTTCTCTAGAGAAGATTGGTACAACATGCCGCTTATGCTCATATTCAAAGCTATACCGGAGATAATCATTAGTCCTCCAGAAAACCCATAATACGTCAGCAATAGTTCAAACAAAGGCGGGAACACCAAAGTACCTATCCCTCCCCCTGCTGTAGCAAGACCAACAGCAACTCCTCGTTTCTTTGCAAAATGTTCTCCGACCACCACTAAACCGGGTTGATATGCCAAGGATTTACCTATACCTGTAAAATAGCAATTAAATAGTTTGATCAAATAAGAGTAATAAAAAGTAGATATCAAATTTAGTGTGCACGACGCGTTTCTGGAATAACCTCCATCAGGTACACTCAAAATCGAAAGGTAGGAAAGACAAATAATAAAAAAAAATGGGTGCAATAAAATCAAAGGGCCTATACAGGATAGCAGGAATCAGCTTAGGTCAACTATGGTTGAGGGAGTAGAACTCCGTGGGATGGATGGATGGATGGATGGATGGATGGCAAGCAGTATTACAGCTATATTCATAATCCTGCCTGAAAACAATTGGTAAGACATATTCGATACTACATATATATTTAGTTGAAGTATAAACTATTGTATGTTATTTCATTTAACGGGTTAGTCCTGACTAGTTTAAACTTAAGAGGAACGCAAAGGGGCAATCAAGAATGTACAATCCAAATACACTGGCAACATGGTGCTGTTCAAACCAGGGAAAGCATGTTCAATATTTAATATCTATCCAGATCATATAAAGACTCTTATATTAACTTGTATATATGCTGTTCTTCGTTTAACTACCATTTGCATGGCGGATGTTACTATATAAAACCGTAGATATCTAATTTAGTGTGCATGGCGCGTTTCTGGAATAACATTCTTCAGGTATCCTAAAGTCAAAAGCCAAATACTTAAAAAAAAAATCTGAAAGCAAGAGACCAAAAGGGCCTGACAAAAATTGGCAAAGTCGATTGAGGTCACCTATGTCTGATAGATGATAACATTATATTTGTAGGAACTGTAAATGTTAACAACCACAGGACAAATTATTTGACACAACTCTGTGATTGACTTAGTAAGAATATTTCAACAGTAAAGTAAGTTCTGATGCTTATTAACACTATAGCATATAGCAGCATAGGTTAGCAACCGATTGCCGATGTATCAAACTACAGTGAATCCTGTCTAAACCGAACCCTGAATAAACCGAAAACCTGCCTAAACCAGACAGACTTTACAGTCCTATCTACTGAATATCTATGTAATTGAACCCTGAGAAAACCAAAAACCTGCCAAAACCAGACAGACTTTACAGTTCCATCTACTAAATGTCTATGTAATTGAACCCTGAGTAAACCGAAAACCTGCCTAAACCAGACAGACTTTACAGTCCCATCTACTAAATGTCTATGTAACTTGAACCTGTGTAAACCAAACACCATGTCCAAAAGAACAAATTATTCAGTCCCAAGGTGGTCGGTTTAGACAGGTTTTACTGTATTATATATTGCTTCCACCTTTGATCTGTTGAGTATGGCACAAGTAGTCTCTACCACAATATTGTTGTCGGTAATCACCACACTCAACTATAATGATATAAAACTCCGGAACTTAAAGTAGATAATATGTTGTAGACACTTCTATTTCTAACGTACATTTCAAGTGTCCTTTACAGTAAGTGATATTATAGACGTTTTGTTTGTACCGGTAATTGTACTGTTCACTTCCTTTCAGTTAAGGAACTGTCGTGGTCGTGATCGTATGGTAGTTGGATTTACAACTACTTATGTAATCAGTTCCGATCACCATTGAAGATGCGAATTCGAATCTCGCTCATGGCGAGGTGTACTTGATATAACATTATGTGGTAAAGTTTGTCAGTGACTTACTGCAGTTCGTTGGTTTTCTCCGTGTATTTCGGTTATCTCTACTAATAAAACTGGCCACCACAATATCACTGAAATATTGTTGAAAGTGGCATCAAACACCATAACCCTAACCCCTTAACCCTTTAAATTACAAAGATGGTTGACAAGTTCTCCTTGTATTGAGCTGGGTTGTATTAACGCTGTTAATCTGTAATGTATACATTTTACCTTTCATCTCACCGGGGGATTTGTTGAACTACCAAGGAACTGACCGTGACACTGTAAAAGTATCAGTCAGTGGGACGTCAACACGTTATGACGTTATCGATTAAACAATAATAGCAGTATTTAATATCTCGGCGCACAGTATCACAGCTCGTCCTAGCGACTAGGCTAGCAAGGCTAGTGATAATGTCCGTCTCGAACTTTATAACTGTTGTTTTTCTATAAAAAAATCGTCACTGTCAACAAAATATTCTTCCTATATCGTGACTAGAAGACTTAATGGAGAGACGTAATAATGATTGGTGAAACCCCTTGGCCATGTGTATGTGTTTGAGAACCATAGCTCTTGCGGTGGTTATCGGGGCGTGATTCCACTGCAGTGGGGTTATACTTGTGATCAGGCCACACATGTCCCTTCTGTCTAGTATGAGTTCTAACGAAGACACTACCAAGCCATTTACAATAATGGTAAACAGATCTCACCGAAACCCGTTCAAATACAAATACACCGACTAAAGTTATTGGCACAGCATGTCATTTGACACGCTCAAACGTTTGCCGGAGTCAAGACGAGTTTGAAGATACCAAAGCCAAAGGGATACTAGTAATCAGAATCCGTACGTCGAAGAAGAACAGACAACACAATAGCCAAAAGAAAAAGTATAAAAGGGCAAACATACACATAAAACTAAAGATCTAGTAACACGAACCCCACTAAAAACTGGGGGTTTACTCAGGTGTTCCGAAAGGGTAAACAGTTCCTGCTCTTCTAGTGACACCCGTCGTGTTAATCTAGTTATACACCCAGTAATAAATCATGAATGTGGAAATAATGCTATGATTACCTGTATTGAGTAAGAACAATAACCATGATTGTAATCATTAGCATTCCCTTGCATTGATTCAGAATTGTCATTTATTAATTCAAAAGGAATGTCATGCATTAATTCAGAAGACATATCACGCATGGGATTCGATAAATTTCAACGATGCATTCATGCAGAAGAAATGTTATGCATTTATTCAGAATTGTCATGCGTGAATTCAGAAGAAATGTCATCCATCAGATCAGACAAATTGCAATGAATTAAATCGTATGAATTGCCATGTATTAGACAAATTGTATATACAACTAGAGGCTCACATGAGCCTGTATCGCTCACCTGACATAACTGTCATGCGTGAATTCAGAAGAAATGTCATCCATCAGATCAGACAAATTGCAATGAATTAAATCGTATGAATTGCCATGTATTAGACAAATTGTATATACAACTAGAGGCTCACATGAGCCTGTATCGCTCACCTGACATAACTAAGTCCTCTTAAGAATGTCTGCATGCCGAATACATCTAAGTTACCATTCAAATCCCATAGGGTTCTATGCTAAAACTATGTCTGCTCATGGCAGCCATCTTGGATGGAGGTTGTAGTCACCAGACACAATTTTAAAAGTATACTACCCAAGGACCATCCATGCCATATTTGCTTTAAATTGGCCGACTGGTTTCAGAGGGAAGACTTTTAAACAATTTTCCCATAGGGTCCTATGTTAAAACTATGTCCGCTGACTGCGGCAATCTTGGATGGAGGTCGGGCTCACAGGACATACTTTTGAAAGTTGACCACCTAAGGACCATTCATGCTATGTTTGCTTTAAATTGACTTGCTGGTTTCAGAGGAGAAGACTTTTAAACATTTTTTCCATAGGTCCTATGTTAAAACTAAGTCGAGTCATGGTGGCCATCTAGAATTTCCGATCAGTAAACGATTCACAATGATCATTCCTGTAAAGGCACAATTCAATTGGCTTAGTGGTTTCTAACAAGAAGATTTTTAAAATTTCGACCAATCAGAACACATTATGGGCCCTGGCAGCTATGTTGGATTTCCGATCAGCGCCAAAAACAAAAATCTTGTATATGACCATCTAATGAACATTTCTGCCAAGTTTGGCTCAAATCTGTTTCGTGGTTTCAGAAAAAAAGATGAAAATGTGAAATTCCCATAGGGTCCAATGTTA
>MJUT01043991.1:119220-134708 GCA_002080005.1 Gigantidas platifrons | reverse complement strand
GGGCTAGTAGTTTACAGTTTCGGGCAAGTAAAATCAATATGGCACTTGCCCGAATGGACAAGTTGGTCAAAAAGTTAATGTCGAACCCTGAACATGGTAAAATTGTAATGTTAAAAAGATAATTTCAATAATGCTAAAAATCTACAGTAGATCATCTCAATTTATAAAACAATATCTTTTTTCTACCTACTTGGATTTTTGTAGAACTTCTTCATTCCGTAACATTTCTATGACCTTTTTACTGTTTTCATATGTTGAGTCTAGGAAACCAATACTGGCCAATTTGTTAAAGTTCCGTAGTATTTCTGCCACAGCCATCTCTGATATCAAAGCTCCCCATACCTACAGGTACAACAAAGCTTTAATTAAATCAATCTTATAAAATAAAAGTCATGGTCATGTACAGTATATGTGTGTTAGATACTTTTGACATTTACGGTCGTAATTTAAATACATGTACTTCAAAGGACTCATAGTTGATGGTGATGGTTCACGATATATATTAGATACTGAGTTTGGTACTGTTTGACTGCTATTTTGCCTGTTTTTTCCAGTATTGTTGTAAATGCTGTTTTAGTGACAACGAGAACCTTTGAATCGTAATGGAAGCGAGAGGTTGGCGCCGTAAAATCTGATTCAATCCACCATTTCTTTAGAAATGCCTGTACCAAGTCAGGACCATTGCGGTTTTCCAGTTTCCCGGTTGTTGACTGATTTTGTCTGTTTATTGATTTATGAGTTTTGAATTTCCCTTTGGAAGATTGCTCTGTGTTCGGTAATTTTGTTATTACCCTTATTTAGAGGTATACAACAAAGCTTTAATTAAATCAATCTTAGGCCAACATTAAAAATATCTTTATCTTGGGTCGCGGGAGGGAAAACAAACAATATTTTATTTTTGGCCTTATAAAATAAAAGTCATGTATATGTATATTTGTGTTAGGGGTATCAAATTTGACTCTTTCTACGATTTTTTAATTGAATTTTAGAACTGTTTTCGACAATTTGGTAATTTTGTTTTTTTCATTTTATTAATTCACATTTTGATGTTATTCGTGGTAGCAGCTTGATATGACCTTAGTCATGGTCATGTGCACGGTCATGTATATATGTGTGTTACGGGTATCAATTTTGTCTCTCTTTCAGCAAGTTTTTTTTATTGAATTTTAGAACTGTTCCAACAAAACTTAATTTTTCGTTCTATAATTTCCCATTTTTATGTTTTAATAAAGCCTGATTCACATGAAATCGATTGTAAACAAGATGAATTGTGAGCTAATGCTCACTTATGATACCCCCGCATATATCGTCACGGTATATGTTTTCGTCTCATCCATTTTATTTTGATTTACACAGCGCACATGTTATTTTTTACATGTCTTCCGGTTTCTATTTCTAGATAGTAAACATGACTGCAACGTGACATCTGTCAAAAATGTTTAAGATTGCTTTTAAAGACGTAAGTACCAAAAATAGTGAACCTACCTACTGAACCATACTTTTTGTAATGCCAAAAAATTACTTCATTTATAAAGTAGCTGGAAAACAATCCTGAAGGGCTATATAAAATTGAACTATGTCGTCTGCATCTCAGACACCCGCTCTACCTGTCATATGATTGTCATGGTGTCACTGATCGTACTTGTAAACAAAAGAGCTGACTGAAATGTGCCGGTTTCTTATATAAAATGCACGTCAACAGCAGTGCATTTTGGTTTCAGCACTAAAAAAACAACAAAAGTGAACAATTTTGAAAGTGGTCATTTTCAAACATTCTGTTATTTTATTTAGATGTAGGTATGATTTATAGATGGCCAGAACCATAAAATATTAAAACCAGCCATTTCCGGATTTTAATAGCGTTTACATCCCGTATATCGGCCCTGTTTTTTTACCTACGACGAAAACATGTGACACCATTTTACTGACAGCAGAAGTTGACAGATAATCGAGAGTATATTAAAATACAAGAATGGCTTTTCAAACAATCTTATGTACAAAGAAATATTTAACTAGCCATTCTTTGATAATTCCAATCATCATATGAATTAAGGATTAACAGTCAATCGCCAGATCGGAAAATCGATAATACGTCGAAAACCCATAACACGTGGATACAATGTATGTTCAATGTGTATAAAAACCAACTAAGTCGGCAAACAGGAAGTATGAATCTGACGGGCCTAAAAATGCTTCCCACACTATGGCATACCTATATGAAACTTGTGACCAAATATCAGATTTCTGCCATCAATAGTTGCTGAGAAAAATGCACCGAAAAATATCTTGGACGGACGGAAGGACGGACAGAGGTAAAAGAGTATACCTCCCCTCCTCTCCGGTGGAGCGGGCGTATAATTATTTTTTCATATACACAATGGACTACCAAAAATAATGCTTACCTCTTTAGAGTTAAGTAAACTGGTTGCCACGTGTTGCTTCCCTAGACTATACTGTTCAATGAGTCTGGCTACTTGGTGTTCATCTGATGAATGTCTAACTGTGTGTAATGTTTTGAGGTAGTCGACAACTTTCTGAACGTTCTCAGTTTGACCTTCAGATTTTTTCAGTTCTTCCATACCTTTCATAATGTATTTGAAAATAATAGATGTTCCTGAAAAAAGAAATCAAATTTATCCAGTTAGGTCAATATTATTAGGACATTGGTATTTATACTGTATCATCACTTTTCGCAATTGTTAGCTAAATGTGTATCATACTTATCGAGGGGGAAAGGGGTATTACCTCCCCTGTCTTACATGGTGATGAGAATTACTAATATAATTTAATGTACTAATAGTTCCCGTAGTTTTTTTTTTTTTTTACACATTTGTTAACTCCCCTGTCTTACTTCATGATGGGTTAGAATTACATTTTGTAGCGCAGAACTGTGTTATGGCGTTTAATGCCACTATCAACATTATTTCAGTTATATCGTTGTATTTTCATTTTGAGAACTAATTCACATGTAATTTTTACCTTAAAGTGTATGTGTAGGTCTGTAACTATGGATATTGTCTTCAACAATTCCACACTGTAGATTGAGGAGACAAGTGATTTAATGATAAATTCACATGTAATTTTTACCTTCTGATTTTCCCTTGATATGAGCCAAAGATATGACATCTTTATGTGTCCATCCTCCATATGAGAATTCTTTCATCGTTAAAACCGCTAGTTCCATCGGATCCTGTCGGTTGTACCATTCCGTTAAGGTGCGTTTTAATGAACGTCCATAACCACGATTACATGTTTCACTAGACAGTTTCTTGTGAAATTCTAAGAATGTAAAAAGGTCCCTTGCAGTTTTACATAATAGTAAAAAGGTCTTGTTTGCATGCTGTTTTAATTCATTGTCTTTAGACTTCATACAAAGTGCAACAGTGAACAGTAGCATATCCTTTTGACTTGGACTACAATCTTCATTATATTTTTCTACTTCGGCTAAAATTTCTTTCCCTCGTTTCTCTTCAAGCATATGAACTAGACATTCTGTATGTTCTTTGCTATAAGTACGTCCAAGAATTTTGTATACGCTGCCTTCCGTGTAATAGTTTAACAACCTACGACATCTTTTCAGATCTTTATCTTCACCCACTACTGAAGCCATCTAATAATAGATTGAAAAAATTCTAATTATAGAACAGATAAAAATTATTCCTTAACTTATTATATGTTTATACGGTAATTGTGCAATGGGGAGAGACTTGCAATGTATAGGAGAGTCCTGTACACACTTTTTAATACATTTAGCGAACAATCAACTCTGACCTCAAATTATGAAAAACAGATCATGACATGTAAAATCTTGTGAAATATTTAATCAACCAAATAATATCCATTTACTTAATCTACGAACTTGACAAATGAGTTTATACTACCACAAAAGCCAGACCTATGTTAGAGTCAGAATACCGCAAATTTATAATCGGGCAGAATCCATAGCTAAAAGTCACGCTTCCGCAACTAGGGTGAAATCACAGAATTTTTTCAGTTAAACACTGAAACTTGAAAATTCTTTTGGTTGCAAGATCAATTTATATAAATACTGTCATTGAAGTACTGTATGTAGTGTACATTGTAGTGTATGAAGTGTTGGAGATAAATTAAGGACATATTTTGTGTATTATGACTCTTAGTTATGAAGATATAACATTATGCAATTAGGAAAATAACCATGTCGATATAACTGAAATAAACACAACTTACTACACCATGCACAGCCAAATTTTGGAAAATGTAGACCAAAATCCATCTTTAGTTCAATTTACAAACACGCTCAAATGCCTGAAATGGGATACACATATCGACAACATACAGTTGCCAAAGTGAATACATGTAAATCACTAGACTTACGTAGGAGAAATATCAGCAAATTACCAGAGGAAATAAAGAAGAGAGCATATCAAGTGATAGTAAGACCTATTGTTGAATTACTATATAGTAAGTAGTGCTTGGGATCCATCCCAGGAAAATCATGGTTAGAAGATTACAACGGTTCAAAGAAGATCAGCATGCTTCAATAAACATCAGTATGTACATGTACAGTTGAGAGCCGGGTTCAGTTGCCAATATACCTAACACTTGACAGTCATTCTCAATTAAGTCTGCCAATTCCGGAAAAATGTGTCACTAATAGTTTTTGTAAAGATGGGTGATATTTAGGACTCCATTGTCTCCTGAAAGACCATATATATACTTCTCGATAAAATCGTATACAACTTTTTGTATCCACATCGGTATTTACAATTTTATACTCCGACAAATGACTCCAAAATAGAAAAATATATATGTCGCCAGTCTATATCACAAACTAAATTGCCGTTTATTTTCCAACGGAACCGAATTATTCTGAAGAAAATGAATTTAAATTGTTGTCAGAGATGGAGTTTATATTTACGTTTCATAATAAGTCTGGTACTGCACAATAACGTTTCCTTAATTTTTGCCTTTTTATTTTGTTGCTGATTTGCATGTTTCCTACATTACAAACTTTCTCCTAAGCATTAAAGATTAAAATCACACGAAAATAAATTTATGTTAAACAGTGCTGCATATTGATTTTATATCAAAATAATCAGAGAATACTCTATAGACTATTCATAATCATCTCCTAAAAATAAGAATAGATTTTACTGATACTTAGTTAAATACAAAATAAGAATGTTTTCTACGATACTCACGTTTTGCATTAATGGTATGGTTTTGATTTCCAAAGCCGATTTGGGTTTTATACACATGCAGTCTTCTTATAAAAAACATAATTTATTTGAAGTTGGAGTAAAATAAAAATAAAATATTGCATCAAATCATCATAAATGTTTCCAACGTTACCGTTTCCTACGATACCGGATGTTTAAAATCTTCTCGGTCGGATACAATTATTATTATTTTCAATCCATCCCCAGTCTCAGCACTACAAAAAACACCAAACGACATGATTATGCAAAAATTAGCTGTACATTCTCATGCTTAAAGCATAATGTAACGTAGGAAACCTGTATAAAATAAAGGGAAAAATGGTCCCCTTCCGTCTATGCTCGCAATTTCAAAATGTAAAAAGATATGCTGTTGAAATTTTACAGGTTTGTTACTGATGTATTTTTCTTAAAGGAAACACAAAAATTAGAGGATATTTAGATAATTCATTTTTTTCAAAGTAGCCACACAGAAATGGCATACTTAATTGAGAATGACTGTTGATTTAAAATTACCATCATTGTTGATTGATTGATTTTTGGTATTTAATGCCACCTTCAGCAATATTTCAAGCAATGTATCAAGACTATAAGTATATGCATGAAAAAATATGGATATTTAGATTTTATATGATTTTTTCCATTATAATTTGTGGAATTGACATTTTTCTTGATACAAATGAAATGTGGAAAAACGTTTTGGGGTAGCGGGGTACAGGTGTTTAAATAGCCATAACTTCATCAATGTAGCAGATGGGTGCAGGACGTTTCGTAACCTGGTCGTTTGGTACCGGGGTAAAAATGTATAGTGAGACGTTTCGTACCTTCTTTTCAACTCATAGATTTGTAATAAACTTGTTAATGAAAATGTTGTATGTATAGTTGAAACTCGTTTAATCATCACAAGAGTGTACAAAAACAAGAAAATTGGGCACAAAAACAACAAATAATTATTGCATGGCTTGGTATAGGGAAGCTCGCGGAAGTCATCAAGACTAATCTCGTGTGATCAATATAATTAATTATTTCTCAAAATACTAAACAACAAAAGTATTGTGTTTACATTATATTATTAGGCAAACATAATTGTGTAATTCAAAATTTTAGAGAAAAAAATTATAACAATTTCACGATCAAAGAAATGACGGAAAATATGACGACATAAAGATTGGCTTGTATTTTGATAAGCATAGATATTCAGACAACATTGAAAGTGAAACCATTTTATTCAAAAAACCTCCTTTCCTATAAAACCCTCAAAAATACAAACCGGGTATATTTCTTTATTTCGATCTATATGAAACACAAGACAATGTTCAACTATTCAGTAAGTCACTATTTAGGAGGAGGGTTATGCATTGTGCATGTAAAAGTGTTTCAGGTGGATGGTGGGGTAAAATTTAAGTTCTTACATAGATCTATTTAATTTAGTACACGTGTAAAACAAAAAAAATCTTCATCCTTTCCAAATAAAAATTATACTATATCGTACCTTGTTTTATATACATAAAATTTATATATTTTTAACTCATCTACCTCCTTTGTGGTAACATTTATAATTTTATATGAATGGATACAAAATAATTCCCACAAAAAATATATATGTACGAAACATCTCACCATGATAAATCTATAGGTACGAAACGACCCGGTACGAAACGACCAGGTTACGAAACGACCCGCATCCGTAGCAGATATCTTGTTCAAATAAATTGCATTTCACTTCAGAAATTCTGTATATAACATCTGATTTCAATAAATTCTGCTCATCATTCAGCACAAAACTTAGTTACCATCCTTACTAAATTGCACCACCACTGCACATCATCCACATGCCAGACGAGGAGCCCTAGGCCTAGCTCTTAAGAGTCTTATGGTCCTTATGATGGTTTTTGATAGGTGTAGACCATAGGGATACCGATTTCACACTTAGAAAACGTTCTACCCTGCACAGTCGAGATGTTGCACTGCTTGCAAAGGGTTTTTAGCATGGTGGCACCCTTTGCACATGTCATTGTGCAGGGCATGAAGATTACCATTTCCCGTTTCCCGGGGAAAGTAAAAAAAGTAAAAAAAAACACACGGGAAAGTAACTTGCTGATCAGTATCTCCCGCCGGGAAAGTGTTATAAGTCCGTTGTTGCTCGTTGTTGTACTTTGCAGTTATCAGATATATCAGTTTCTGAAACTGGTTTACGATTTATTTAAGCCTGAATTCCGTACGTAAAGGTATAAAATTGTATGTACACAAGGTACCAGATATCGATGTTGTGGTTTGTTGAACTTTCACAGATATTTTGAAATAAAAACTAAATTAAAAATTAGATAATATGAGTAGGCACGGCCTATAGAGAGGTCGGAAGTCAGTGAATATAATAGATCTTAATAAAGAAAAAAGGAACCATTCGTTTCAAGTGAAATAGTCGGCCGAATTTCTGTGTACGAAAATGAAAAGGTGTTTTGTACCCTCTGGTCTCTGTAAAATTCCCAGACCTTACAACTAGGAGCATTAAAACAAGATCTATCACAAATAATAATCACAAACCAGCAAAAATATAGTTTTATTTAGATTCAAATCTCGAATTGCTTATAAACACACAAAAATCAAAGTAAGAAAAATCAATTTATTTTCAAACAACAAAACCCTTTCAGTTATGCACAGAATGCAGGATTTTGCATTAAATATTTCAAAATGTTCATGTGGGGGCATGTCCCAAACCCTCCTAGATAAATTTGGCCGGCTTCGTGGGCCTCAACGGGAAAGTAGAAATTTGGAAGGGAAAGTAATTTTTTTATTTCACTTTCCCTTGGGTAAGTGACTTAAAAAATAATTCTTCATGCCCTGTTGTGTACTGGTCGGGGAGTAGTTCTCGCCATTTTTTTACGTTTTTTATCAAATATTTAAAAAAAACAGTCAAGAAACCTTTGTTTCATCCCATTATTATTTTGCATGAACCATAATGATTTACCTACGAAATGGATTTTCATAAAGGAGAGCGCACGCTGATCGGGGATCCATTATTACGATGTTGCGTTTTTTAACAGAAAATGGCCACAACAGAAGCAATTCTCGCCAACTTTCAGAAATATTGTTTTTGTGAAGCATACATGTGAACCTTCCGGCGGGAGCCTTATTCTCCCGATTTTGAGGGTTCCTTCCGTCCCTCCCGTCAACTTTCAAAATCTTCCGCCCGTGAAAAAAATCAAGTACAAAAAAATTTTAACCTACATTTTGCGATCAATATTTCTGGAAATTCCCCAATTGTAACTCTCGCGCTGAAGAAAAACGCCGAGAGGTATGAATGGTAAAGGTGAATGTCATATTTAATGATATCCGGTTGTTAATCTGTAAAGCCAGATTGTTTGACACCTTTACAGGTAGATTGGGTCATGGTGATTAATTAAGGTGTTGATGATTATACAACAATTATCCACTGATTGACAGTTAATTGGGGATAAGGAAGTGTGTTTGTGGCACACGCTTAGATGATTAGAAGTGTGATAGCGGCAATTAAAAATAGTTATAGACCGTTGTGCAAACACTAGTCGGACAACGTTTGATGCTGAGGAAAACTTTTTATTTCGATCAAACGTATAATGATTTCATCTCGGATTGAGTTGTTATGGCTTGTTTGGGACCAAAGCCGATCAAAGTATTATTTAAGGACTAAGTTCCAGTATATGTTCAATTTTAATTTTAGTGCTCTATGACTTTATTGTGTCTTCATTATTATTGTTTTATTATAACCTTATGAATGATTATGAATAAATTATAAATACAGTTTTTATCTTCATTCATCATATGAAACACTACTTCAGACAGAAATGTAAACAAATGCATATTGAAATGGGATGCAGTTGGTTCAATACTGAAACAAACAAAAGGAAAACATTAATAAACAATAAAAACGCGCATCAAATATGTCGATAAAAAATCTCCAGTTATGAGACCCAATCTCCAGCCAAAAATTTGCAAATCTCCAGTTGTAGCATAGCAACTTTATCACATGTATGGTGAAGCTAAAGCATCAAAAGGAAAGAAAAACGACATTTTAGAAAATTAAAATCCTTTCTTAAAAAGTTAACAGGTTTTTGCGTTAGTTTGTAGAAAACTCTTATAATTATTCATCGCTGTTTTAAAGGCTCTCATGCCATCCCCACGCCGCTCCGCCATTCCGTAAAATACATCCTCTTCAACAGTGGTTTACCTGATAATTTTCATTTTATTGATGAAAAGTAATAATTCCAGTTTTTCTAGAATTAATTTTAATATTTTGTCCATGTTTTATGCCCAATGTGATAATATAGGATCCATGTATAAATTAGCGGTCAAGGTAATTGATGACGTAAACAGTGAATGCACAGGCGGCCATTTGCATCCACATGGAATCTATTTTTATTCTGCAACCGTGAGTATTTTGGATTGTAGGGATGAGTAATAAGGCAAAGTGTGACACTTTTTAGAAAGATCTTAAAGATTTGTAGAGATATATTGGAAATATGGTGTCACTAGATTATCCGATGATCATACCATGTGTTTTTCTATTTTAAGAGTACCAACACACGTGACCCCCTGTTGATGTTATGACATGTGGGGTGCAGTAGGGTTTTTATCCGATTTTAACAATATTTCACAATGCAATTCGATAAAAATTAATACGAAGGATTGGTACGACGTTCTTTAATGATGGTGAAAACAATCAGACGAAAATTCGCGAGCGATCGCGCTAAATGAGACAGTTGGCGAGAATTGCTTCTTGGCGAGAACTACTCCTCGACCAGTATGCCACACTTTAAACTAATGGACCTCTGGTATTTTGCATCGTATTTCAAGTATCTTACGATGTCATTTGACTTTAATTTCATTCGTCAAACATTGCTTTACCTTGGTTTCAGCTGCAAAATGAAAGAACTATTCAAAGAATGTACGGATATTTTCACCAGCCAGACAAACCCTTTATTGGCGAGTACTACGTCACCAATTTATGAGTACTTTCGGAAAAGAGTACCATATATTTTAGAAGGGATCGAAATAAGCTTTAGTGCTGGAAAAAAAATACACGTATTCTCGAATCCGGTGTGAACAGCACACTATGAAATGAGCATGTCTGATATAAAGAAAATATTTTGAGGTGAAGCCTAGCAAAATCCTCGAGATTCTACACAGGCTCTCTCGATATCTACCAACTTTGTCTTTTGTCTTTGTACAGGTAAGATTCCTCCGGAATTCGGAGCACTCCAATTATGGATAAAATTGATAAAATTGAGCCTGACTTAACGGGCACATACTTATAGGATACGTATTTACAGTTATGGTAAAAAATAACAAAGTAACATAAGTTAAATATAAGTTAAAAATAAGTTAAATATTTTAATTTAAATCACACTAAGCCTTAACTGACACTTAACCATACATCGATTTCCTCAATGATGTAAGACAGGTTAATTTTAATTTAGAAAAATAAAATAAAAATTTTCCACGGATATTTCTGATGGATTCACCGCCTTTAGTTATTAAATGCCCGATTGTTCGGATAAAGAGAATACAATGCTACTTTTAAATAAAAAGCGCACACAATTTTCTTACTATTGACCGTATGGAATTTTTGTTGATATCATGAGTGTTTAGTTAACTGTGTATTAGTCAATTAAACAAGCTTACTTTCTCATTATAAACATAGTATCTTATTTGCATTTTCCCAGTTAAACATGCCAAAGCTAAAATCACCAATAAAGGTGCTTAGAAACAGCTGGAATTTCTTGTTCCACACAGAACACACTTTTTGCCATGTTTTTTCTCCAGAACCATATAGATTTTTGTTCATACAAAACAAAAATCAGATTATTCTTCACTTGGAAAATCAGTAAGAATCTTTCTTCAAATTTTACCAAAATCTCTTGTTGAAATGTGCAGGGTCAGGTGATAATTTTAGTTTGCATCTTATCTGACAAACTTTATATCACATGTATAATCCAATGTACGAGATGAATGGCAGTATAAGGGGTCGACCATTGAATTTAATGCAGAATTCACACATCTGTACATAATTCTAGTAAAACACATTTTTAATTGTAAGTTAGAATCTCTTTCAGACGTGGTGTACTCGATACAACATTATGTGACAAAGTTTGTCAGTGACTTGAGGCAGGTCGACGGTTTTCTACAGGTACTCTGGCTTCCTCCAATAAAACTAACCGCCATGCACGATATAACTGAAATATTGTTAAAAGTGGCGTTAAATACAATCACATCCACCCACAGTTATTACGATTATGAACGTTTTAGTTATATCATCGTGGTCATGTTTATTGTGGAGAAACTCACAGATTTTCGGTGTTGATCACATATTCTGCAGGAAGTATGACTGGTCAAGGCCGGGATTAAGCCGATTGAACCAATTGCTCCCAATTGAGCCTCGCGATTAAGGTTCCCCGCGCTGTAGTTACCTACTCGCGGCTAGACCGTGTTGTCTAGTACAAAGCGGACCTCATCATCATTTCATTGAAAATTAACTTGTTCTCGCCATGACATAGCTGAAAAATTGCTGAGTTGGCGTTAAACAACAATCTTTTATTTCAGTTATGTGCCATATATCTGTTCCCACTCAAAATTTTTACTATATATTTCATATAAACACACATTTTTTCAAAAAATTGTCCTGAATTTATTTCTTGTCCGATTTTATGCTTTTTTTTTTACTATTAAACTCAGATATACCTGCAGTTTGTTCTGGTAATATTTAAATATATTTATGATTCAGTTTTTTTCCAGAAATTATGATTTAAACACAAATATTAATTTTTAACGTCATTATTCCCTATATACCTATGTTATTTTTGAACACAAAAACTTAAATGTGTCTTTAAATCGTGATTTCTCCAAAAGTATTAATCATAAAATTATTTCAAAATTATCAGAAAAAATAGCAACAAATTCTGAGATTATTGGTGTAAATGTCATCAAAATCGGACCAGAAATGACTTCAGGGTATTGATTTGAAAAAAATGTGGTTTTATATGAAATATATAGTAAATTATTTGAGTGGGAACAGATATATGGCACACAACTGTAGTTCCTCTTTGACCAGGCGTCATAAAATTGCTGTCTCTTAAAAAATCGTTGTAAGGGCGTTTTTATTGCAGAGAAACCAGTTTAGGTTTTAACTCGGTTTTTCAAACTTTTTATTTATTGTCCAAACTGGTTTTGAACCAGTTTTAAACCCGAACCGGTTTTTTTATTTATCGGCGTTAAACTGAAACTAGTTTCCAAAACTCAAAATGGCGACCGCTGACGTTTTGATTTTGAAGTGCAGCATTTGTCTCGAACAGTTTGATTGTTTAGAGCAATTTAATGACCATCCATGCTGTACCTGTGATAATAATTTATGTTCAACTGATTTAATGAGCCCTTTTTGACTGCAAAGTCTACATGGAGGGTTAAAAGATTGCTGTCTTGCAAATTTGTCTGACGCAAGCATGAAACTTTAAAAAGTCTTTAAAAAATGTAACTGATTGTAATGCTATTTTGAAAAAAAAACTGTATACTCGTTCATATATATATATATTGCATTAAAATATTGATCACATACAAGTCAGCCATTTTTATTTACATGTATAAAACCATTATTTATTACAAAAGACAAACCAATGAACTAGTTTCAAACCAGTTTTGAACCAGTTTCTAAACCGGAAAACCAAACTCAAACTGGTTTCTTTGCGATAAAAACGCCCTTAGTAAAACATAGATATCGTTTTTAGTGCGCACGACGCACCTTCATTATGTACGCTCAAAGTCAAGATATTCGAAAGCCAAATAGATCAAAGGTTTTTAAGAGCAAGAGTCTAAACAAGATAGCCAAAAACATCGGCTCAAGTCACCTGTGTCTGAGGGAGGCGAACCTTAATTTGATTAATAATTACATTATTTAGGATTTGATTTTTGATTTTTGGTGTTTAACGCCACATTCAACAATATTTCAGCTATATCATGGCGACCAGTTTTAGTGGTGGAGGAAGCCGGAGTATACCCGAAAAGAACCACCGACCATGGGCAAGCAACTGGTAAACTTTATCATATGCGGCTGCGAGTCGAGTGCACCCTTTTTGTAATTTACAAAGCCGGGCGCGAACCCACGTCGTATTGGCGACAGGCTTGCATGAGCTGTTAGATCCAACGACCTAACTCATTGAGTCACCCGATGAACTTTAATAAATACAAAATGGTTATCTAATACACCATCGGTCAGGTGGTCTGACAAATAGCTACTCCTAGATACCACCGCAGTCCATTTTGGAACTTATGGATCTCTTCTTTGGAAACGGGTTGGTATCAATCCAAACATCTTTATTCTATGCTCAAGATCACTGTGTTAAAATATCAATCGGACGATCCTCAATTATGACTTGGTTATTATGAACAAAATATTGTTTACAGACAGATAATAAGGCATGCAAAATTTATAATGGAATAACAAATATTAAAAGGGGAGAACGCATTCGTGGACAATGTTCTTTAAATGAAAGGACGAAAATCACTTCTTTTGTAATTATAATCTGAATCTGGCTCTAAGACATTAATTATTTGCTAAAGAGTCTTGGTTAAGGAGGAAAGTGGACCGACCTTGGCATACAACTTTTGTTCTTATTATTTTGTAATCTATGGCAAATTATTGATGTTTATTTACTGTTGCATTTTCTACTGAATTCCAACTCAGCCTGTTGGTCTAGTACAAAGCGGACATCATCATAATTTCACTGAAATTAACTTGTTCTCCCCATGATATAGTATATTTGTATTGTATTATAATGTGCTGTATGTCATAAATCCATTTGAACCGAATCGGTGGTGTAATGTTTAGGGTATACTGTCTCGAGTGCGGTAGATCGTGGGTTCAAGCCCCGATCGGGTCAAACCAGAGACTATAAAATTGGTATTTGTTGCTTCTCCGCTAAGCACGCAACGTTACTTGGAGAAAGAATAAAAAAGACTCGTTGGCTCGGAATCAGGATGTGTCCGAGTGGTGCGACCTGTCTATCCGTGGACTGTTGTTACAGTGAGCTTGCACTATAAAATTCCAACTCAGCCTGTTGGTCTAGAACAAAGCGGACATCATCATCATTTCACTGAAATTAACTTGTTCTCCCCATGATATAGCTGAGTTGGTGTTAAACAACAATCACTCACTCTATAACATATATGTACAGTGAAAACTGCCTAAACCGAGCCACCTAGGGACCAGTTTTTGTGTTTGGAATATAGAGGTGTTCTGTTTATACAGGTGAAATTAACAAACATATCCTACAGGACTTTATTCAAAGTTCGGTTTATACAGTATTACGTTTTATTCAGGATTTCGCTGAAAGATCTTTATTTAGGATTAATTTATTGCCATGACACTTGCTCTAAATTCTTGGTAGGTTTATGGTGTTTAACACCACTTTTAACAATATTTCAGTTATACTATGGCAGTCTTATTGATGGATGAAACCAGAGTACACAGAGAAACCACTGACCTGTCACAAGTCACTGATAAACTTTATCACATAATGTTGTATCGAGAACACCTCTCCACATCGGAGTTCGAAACTCACAACGTTAGTGGTGATAGGCACTAATTGCATAGGTATAGAGGTGTTCGGTTTTTACAGGTTAAACAAGATGAACTGTGAGCTAATGCTCACTTATGATACCCTGCATATATGTTCAATGTATAAAAACCAACTATTGTTGGCAAACAGGAAGTAGGAATCTGACGGGTCCAAAAAACGCTTCCCATAATATGGCATACCTATATGAAGCTTGTGACCAAATATCAGATTTCTGCCATCAATAGTTTCTGAGAAAAATATCTTGGGAAGGACGGAAGGACCGACAGAGCACAGGCACTCGTTTCATATATATATATTTGTTTACTATCTACGTCTATCCATAGACGTAGATAGTAAACAAATACATATATGAAACGAGTGCCTGTGGGACAGAGGTAAAACAGTATATTCAAAGTTTGGTTTATACAGGATTCTGGTTTATTCAGGGTTCTGCTTAGACAGGTTTCACTGCAAGATCTTTATTTATGGCTACAATACAGTCAGAGACATACCAAGATAAATCACTGTGATAGACATACAGTCAGAGACATATCATGATAAATCACTGTGATAGACATACAGTCAGAGACATATCATGATAAATCACTGTGATAGACATACAGTACAGTCAGAGACATACCATGATAAATCACTGTGATAGACATACAGTACAGTCAGAGACATACCATGATAAATCACTGTG
>MJUT01043991.1:102940-118394 GCA_002080005.1 Gigantidas platifrons | reverse complement strand
ATACCATGATAAATCACTGTGATAGACGTACCGTACAGTCAGAGACATACCATGATAAATCACTGTGATAGACGTATCACTCATCTTAGTGTTTAATTTATCTTCAAAATTTCTTTTGTATTTAGAGTGTTTTTTGCTATCACCTAAAATGCACAATAAAGTAAGTTAATAGATTAAACAGACCAAAAAATATATCAGTATCACTAAGAAGAGTGGTATGTCTATCACACAGACCTGATTTTACGAGAACAACAAAGAGGCGGAAATCGACAAAATCGGAAGTATTGAATATACTATAAAAAAGGAATTGTAATGGTAAAACGGTAAAATCCGGAATAAAAAAAAGCGGAATTCCGCTTTAAAAGCGGACGAAAATCAGGTCTGATCACAGTGATTTATCAGGCTATGTCTCGGACTGTACTGTAAATTATTGCCATGACACTCTGTGGTTCTAAAAACAATAAGAAAACACTTATATATTCTTATAATTGTATTTACTGTTTCTAATATCAATGAAAATTATATATCACAAAGTTTTTACATCTTATTTTACAACATTGCACAAGTGTGACATTTTAAACCAATCAAATTCTATCTTGTATATTCTGTTTTGGTTTTTAAATTTTAGACCAATCAAATGCTATCTTGTATATTCTGTTTTGGTTTTAAATTTTAGATCAATCAAATTCTATTTTGTATATTCTGTTTTGGTTTTAAATTTTAGACCAATCAAATGCTATCTTGTACATTCTGTTTTGGTTTTAAATTTTAGACCAATCAAATCGTATCTTGTATATTCTGTTTTGGTTCGAAACAAACTGTATCATTAATACAATTTGTTGTCAATTAATTGATTCTTAACAATTATGAGTTGGTCATTATAATATATTTACTGTTTCACTTACATTTTCTCTTAAAATTTTTGTAATTTAAAAAAAAAAATGATTTGATGAATTTAATACCTTTCATATTTTGTTAACATTATGATACAAGCTAAGAATTTTATGGTTTTCACTAAAAAATCTTATCATTTGTATACTGTAGAAATAATAATAACATAAATAACTACATTATTTTTTTACAATAATTTACAAGTTATAAAATCAAGAGGTTCACAAATGGGCCCGAGTCGCTCACCTGGTAGAGAAGATATATTGAGTTATTACATACTTTAGCATATGTTAAATTCTGATCTTACAGGACTAGAACCCAATATAACTTGGGTCATTTTATTGGTTCACAACTGATTGATTGATTGATTGATTGGTGTTTAACGTCCAGCGAGCAATTTTTCAGCTATATTCAGGACGATGGTTCACAATTGAATCACTATATCATCATAATGTTGATTCAAGCAAAATACATTTCTTTTACAATCCTGGTTCTTTAGAAGATTTTTCGATTTTTTTTTCTCATTGCAGTCCATTTAAAACTTTGGACCAAAAGGGCTCAGAAATTATAGACCATATTACATGCAAACTTTTATATTACAATCGTGTCTCATGCTATTTTTTTTAAATACATTTTTTGCATTGAAGTCTGTCAATCTTCGGACCACAGTGCTTTGAACTCATAGACCCTTTGGTTTTCGTTTGTACCAGACTAAATCTGCATTTCATTCTAAATACAAGAGGAATTGTTGTTTTATTGAACTAAAACATATGTCTCCCTCTTCACTTGGCCCCAGAAGCACTATCAATGATAATAAAAAGAACTTCCTTACACATAAATGTGCAACAAATCTTCCATAAGTGACACTGAGACTCGTCTAGAATTTGCCAAAGTTGGAAATCAAATATTTTGAAATGTTTGAAAAATAAAATGTGACGACAGACAGATGACAGACACCAAGTGATGACAAAGGCTTGCACGGCCTTTGGCCAGCTGAGCTGAAGAAGAAAAAAAACAACTGTGTAATGCCATGTTGTAGTATAAATAACAAAATATCCCTGAAAATTATGAAATAAACAAAAAATTACCTTGAAGAAGAAATTATAACATGTGATTTTATACGCTATATACTAGTATATATATATCTATATATATTATAGATGACAAAATTACATCTAGCAGTGTTAAAATTAAATAAAAGTAAATTATAAAATTAAACATGTAGGCCACTATGGACCCAAGGAAATCAAGAAATTATACGTTAGAACGAAAAAGGTCATTCATCAACAAAATAAATAAATAACAACATGACATTACACAAATATATTTTCTATCATATATTCTATCTATATATACTATTTCTAGTTCATATGTTTCATACTATCCTTGTACAGGAAATAAATGCATACTAACAGTAATTGTACAATTTGTTATTTTATTCTTCACAAAACAACATAGGCTAGTGTTTATTACTTGTTATAAACTTTTATAATGATCTATATAAAACGTGAAATTAACTTATGCCATATTTTTCCAATTTATTTCAATTTTTACAGCGGTCATATTTACAAATAAGTTTTATATGCAAATTAAAACATATTTAACCTGAAAATTTAATTAATTCATCATATTTCCTAACAATATAAAATAACGATGTAGGTATCTAGTTTAGTGTGCACGACACGTTTCCTAGCAATATACAAATTTCTTTTCAACTATTTTAGTACAAATACTGACATCAGTAAATCAAAACAGCTTTTCCTTTTCACTAATGTTTCAGTACAAATACCGACATCAATAAATTAAAAGCACTTTTCCCTTTTCACTAACGTTTCAGTAGAAGTGCGAACATCAATAAATTGAAACCACTTTTCCTTTTCACTAACATTTCAGTACAAATACTGACATCAATAAATTAATACCACTTTTCCTTTTCACTAACATTTCAATACAAATACCGACATCAATAAATTAAAACCGCTTTTCCTTTTCACTAACATTTCAAGATATTTGATAATCGTAGAAACATTGCTTCCTCCGAAATCTACAAATATTTCATAAACAGGATTTATCTAAAAACTTGTGTCTGGTCCTTTTTTCATTATTTAGACAATAAAATATGTTTAAATTAACAAGATAGCCTTAATGGTGGACTCACCCCCTCCCCCTTTTTCAAATTGTTTGTTAATGTGTACAAGAATAGTATTTCATACGAGTATTGCATATCTAGTATTTTCTCCCAAAAATGGAATTCTGTAAATTTTACAAAAACATTGCTATCACATTTTGTATATATCTCTATCTAACAATGATACCTATGGTTTATGAGTTGCCATGGAAACGATCTCCTCCAATGTAATATGAATAAATATGTTGCCATGGAAACGATCTCCTCCAATGTTATATGAATAATTACATAAAAATAGCATTGTTTATGTCGTCGTTCAAAACAAAATATTGTTCTAATGTATTTAATGTAAAAAAAAAAGTGAAGACATTTTTGGACTGTTACTATATATAGAAATGGATAATGCTCCTATTTTCAGCAAATTTTCAAACTGTTGGATTAAATGACAATTAAAATCAGCTGCTGATTGGCTATAAATTAATTAACAATGATATATGGTTATAAATAAACAGCGACATCTATACGTGAATTCTTAATAAATAATCTATTCCTTAACTAACTAATGATAATGATGTATTTTATATATAATATCTATATTTGTATGTAATTTAAAAAAAAAATCCTTTTGGTCTCACCGATTGATATTCTAAATATCAATCAATCAACAAACTGATTCTCTGGTACTGGATATTATCAGTCAGTGTGACATAAAACACATTATAACATTACCGATAAAAACAGCAACGTCAGTTTTGAAGGTCTCGACATACATAATATAACCACTAGTTTCAGAGCTAGGACTCGCTGTGATACTAGTGATAATGTCTGTCTCGACCATCAAAACTGCCATGAAAGCAAAATGATTAGTTGACATTTTTATATGTTGGGAAAAAAAAGTCTTCACAAATATAATTTAAAATGAAAGGACATGGATGTAAGTTAAAGTAGTAGAAAAACAAGTTTTATTGCCGTTCTTCATATCACAGTTACTATTATATATATAAAAAAAAGACAAAATGCTTGTACTTTAATAACTAAACTGTCGACAACTGTAAAAAAAAGATTCCTTTTTGCTGAATTTCACGAAAGTGACCCCATAATAACACTATTAATGTAAATAAAATTACCCAAAATTTCAACATGTATTAATATTAAAATTTGAAAAATTACAATATATCAAAACATTACCAAATGAATACAATATAAATATACTTTTATTTTTCAAGTCTGCTATCAATTTTGGGTCAAAAAGACATATTAAAGTTTCCATTGTTCCATTTTTTTTTAGTTTTTCTCTTTTGCTATTATTATCAGACGATGGCCACATTCTGTGATTGTAAATATTATTTTTTTAAGGAGAAGGCGATATTATTCATTTTGATATTTAATCATGTAAAAGACAGAAAACAAAACAAAAATCATTTAAAGTCTTACACTGGCAAAGGTCAATGTCATATGTTTGTTTTTTAGAGGAGATTTGAAATGACTGGTCGCCATGGCAGCAGGTGTCAAAAGTTACTGATATGAGGCTATTAATGATTGAACACCACTGGCAGATGTCCAGATGTCCACAATAGAATGACGTGACATGTCCGTACTCATGTATCTATGACGATCACTATAGTAGATTTGGTCTCGATGGTATGGATGGTCTGTCAGGAATTTTCGGTACACTTGCAGGGCCAGCTGATCCTGGACGTCTGTAAAAAAACAAAAATCACAATATTTTAGTAAAAAGAAGTTTATATATTATTATTAAAATTTGCTTATGACCAGTTTCAACAAATTTTCAGCTATATCCTGGAGATGGAATAAGTATGAATTAACTTCTTTAAGGTTTACACCAACACAGCCTCAGGTTGTAGCTGGGTGAGAACCTATAACCTGTTGTTGAAAGGTTAAACAAATGATCCCCTTGACCACTTTAATCACTATAGCCCCCCTTCATTATAAATGGAGGTTGAATCAATGCATTGTAAAATGAACATATAATATTGTTTCCCACCCTACCGCCCACCCCCTTTTGTTGCACAATAAGTATTTACACAAATACAGATTTTTTTTTTTTATTCAATGTTTTCCATATTTCTGACAAAATGCTGTGAAATAAAAATCGGATAGTGATGGCATGAAAAAATGAGAGATGCAATGCATTAATAATTAATACAAAAAAATCTTGAACATTCTTGCTTAAAACAAGATGCTATAAATTAATAATTTAACATTGATTATAAAGTAAACAAAAAAGTAATTAAGCAATAAAACACAACAAAACACAAAATTCTAAAAATATATATATACAACCCAAGGAGAAAATATGTGAAAAGAAATGAAACACATACAGAAGCAAGAAAAATGCAGAAAAAATGACTGTGTATCCATCAAAAAAAGACAAAAAATTAGTTTGTTAATATCATAAATAAGTTAAATTATAAAAATTACAAATTCTCTATAATTCACAAACATTTAAGGGAAATTTCACCCCTTTTAAATTTTTGCCCTGATTTACAATTTATAATTTTTTCTTTGAAAATTTATATTTTCATACAAAATAATAACTAAATACCATAATAAATTTTACTTATGAATTCTAACAAGCTTTCAAAATGCAAATTGGCAATAATTACTGGTAACGGAAATTCACAGTCAAATCAATATCTTTAAAATACTTGTATATTATTTTTCTATCGAAATGACCTAGCAAATTGACGGGTTTGTTTATTACACTTTAAGCACACTTAAGAAATGAAAGTTACAGAATGCAAGACATAGTCAAAGATATTGTGATGTCTCTTGATTATAGTTAGTACAGAGAATGTGGTTCACACAAAAATGACAGTGTTTAACTATATAAATGTATAGTAGTATAGTAACTAGCATTACAAGACTGGAGATGTCAAAATAGATATCTGTAAGACAAAGACTTAGAACTCTAGCTGTCAACTGTGGCTGATTAGTATATTTAACATGCCATAATTAACTAGTCGTTGATTTTCAGTCCTTGTTGAATTAAACAAAAGTCCATAATTGCAACATATTTCACCAAAAAAATATTCTTTTTTATCATAGAAGATAAATTTGCTTTGCATACACTTTTCATTTTTGTAGTTACGGAACTGTAGTTCTTATGTTCTTTTTGTGACCATTTATATATTATGTAACCATATGGTCACACAAAAAAAAAACAACGGTACCGCAGTTAACATTTATGGAATGAAAATCAAAGAACTATGTTACATATGGCCTTTCACAATTCACAAATTTCAAATTAAATTGAATGACGAATATTAAAATTCAACAAATCCATGCATTTTTCAACCCTGCCAGGTAAAGCATAGTAAAATATGAATTAATAAAAGGTTAATTTAAAAAGCATAAGCCAGTTATTAAAGAGAATATAATAATTTTAATCTTATGGCGTTACCCTTTACCAGCTCTCAAAACATGGATGTCGGTAATGGTTGTTAATAAAACCTGAATTCTCATTCAATATTTAATTTGAAACAAAAATTACTGTATTTCATGGACTAACATATTGCATCTTTTTCACTTCAAAAGATTACTGATTGATTGAATTGCTGAAAGTGGCATCAAACACCAAAAATCAAATCAAATCTGATTGATTGATTGGTATTTTATGCCAACTTTAGCAGTAATTTGAACTATATCGTATTGTGAACAAATTTAATAAATTGATTTCATCAAAAAGATGATTTAACTAAAAGAACAATGTATTGTACCCATAATTCTTTATTACTATATATGGTCTCTTTTCCGATAATTTATGTAAAATCTGATTATCTGATTATGTTCATAGAGGCACAAAAAGTGTTAAGAACTATATCAATCAAATATTTTTTTCTTCTCTAAATTGCAAATTTGGAGAATATTAAACATGGCTGCTTGATAAGAATATCAAAATAATTAGTCCATGAAATACAAATGTACCTTAGAAAACTTATATACTTAATTACGTAATTAACATACCCACGCTGTGATCCATATTGATTTGATAAATACGATTTTGTTCTGTAAACAAATCAAATTTTCCTCAGATAATAACATTCTTGCTGAAATGTTGTGTTTTTTGTTTTTTGTTATTTCATGTACATTTACAGGATTTGAAAAACAACAGATTTTTTTTTTTTATTAATATGGAGAGAATAAAAAACAATTGAAAGTTTAATTACATATCATAATGTTAATAATAGATTTCATTGTCTAATGCACAACTAATTTAAATTAAAAAGTGCTTAAAGTTCAAAAACAATTTTTTTTTTAAGATTAAAGAAAATATACATGTATATGCATAAAAAAGTCTTTTAAAATTTTGAACACTATACTCTACAATATACTTTGTAAATGAACATTGAAACATAAGAAATGCTTTCATAAGAACAATATATGGTCTTAACATCATAAGCTCATAGGTAATAATATCTGATCCCAGTTACCTGCCAATCTCAAAGTTAGAAAGGGGTCCGTCCTTCTTAAGGACTTAAATTTATCACATTAAACATGTGTTTATACAATGATAGAATGTTTAAGAGAAATGAGGCATTATCAAGACCCCATTTGGCAATCAATCAAAAGTATGTTATGTCAGAATATATTCCTGCTTACCTTAAATTGACCCTAAGACATGGTAAAATCATAATAAATATGTATATGTATATACTAAGTCTCTTATATTTAATTTTTTTTTTGAATCTATCAATATATCCATGCTTCGGTTTGAATTTACAACTACCTATGCAATCAGTACTATCAGGGTGAGATGTACAACATTATGTGATAAAGTTTGTCAGTGACTTCTGACTGGTCTGTGGTTTCCTCCACCAATGAAACTGACTGCCACGATATAACTGAAATATTGTTGAAAGTGGCATTAAACACCAACAAACAAACAAACAATCAACAATATTTCTGTAATATAATAACAGCCATTTAATGAGGGGAGGTAATCAGAGTACCAAGAAAAAATTAATGACATGCCATAAGTCGCTAACAAACTTTACCATGTCCAAGTTTTACAACTATACCTCACTGACGGAGGGAACCAAAATCACAATTTAAAGTGACGAAGGGCACAGATTGGACAGACAGATATAAAACCAACTGTCATATGGTTGTGACCAAAACATCCCCAATTGAGTCTCTTTATTGTCTAAATATGTTGTTATCAAAATTATATAAAATCTGGATTTATTTAAAAATAGTTTTAGTCAATTTGACACATATATTTGTGATCTGATAAAAATATATCACAATCTTGTCACCTTTCTATTTTTTGCATTTAAGTTGCTGCTTGTAATGATTACGATTATTTGTAAATGTATGGAAAAAAAAAAGACACACAAGTTTGTGCTGTACGGTTTCTAACAGTAAACTTCCTAAAGAAAAATGAGTGTGCAATGATGACACGACCTCACATGTACTGTCACGGGGGTCTGCAATGATCACATGACCTCAAATGTACCTATATGTAACAACAAATTTGAGCACATACGTACATATATTTCTGAAGAAAGATTTGTTTCTTTTATTTAGGCAAAAATAAAAAGCATTGATAAAATAACAGCAATTGATTTGTTTTAAAATTTCAAGGAAAATCTAGGTTGAAATGTGTCCTAACAACAAATTGTCATTTACCAGATGAATATTCATAATTGTCATTTACCAGATGAATATTCATAATTGTCCTTTAACAGATGAATATTCATAATTGTCATTTACCAGATGAATATTAATATTGTCCTTTACCAGAAGAATATTCATAATTGTCATTTACCAGATGAATATTCATAATTGTCATTTACCAGAAGAATATTAATAATTGTCATTTACCAGAAGAATATTAATAATTGTCATTTACCAGATGAATATTATAAACATACTGCCCTTGGATGAAGGTGTTAGGGTAGATTAACACATGAGGGAAAAAATTATCACCCGAGACGAAGTCAAGGGTGATAATTTTTTCACAGAGTGTGTTAACACCTTCATGCAAGGGCAGTATGTTTTTTATTATACTGAATGCCTAATAATTCAAGTGTGCATTATGCTATTGGGACAATTGTTAAAAAAATAAAAAGTCATAAATTAAGATAGTTTACTTACATTAACAACAACAAAACATCAAATTTAACAAGATAATAACCTAATGTTTATAACAATTAATGTAAAATGTTACTTGTATATTTTGATAAATATTATCACATGTTTTCTTCTATATTCTGACTATTGCATAAATAATTTTCAAGGCAATGTATTCTTTCTCATTTTGAAAAAAAATGAAAATTTACAGTGCAGTTGTTGTTTGAAATGTTTGGCATTAAATTTCAATACCGTTCAATACTTAAAATTCTTAAATTCAATATTGTAATTAAAAATATATCATTCTTGCATATTCATGCTCTAAAAATCGCACGAATTATAATTTCACGAAATGTTGTTGACGAATTTGGAACATTAACAACATGACGTCATATGAAGACTTCCAGTTTAAAACGTAAAGATCAGGAGTCATTTGGCTTCGTGTACGCTTCAATTTATTTAATTAATTCAGAGATATTATCTTCCGTAATGTCAGCAAACGCCATGACGAGCGATTGACAGTTTGTTGTCGTCTGGTGATAACGGAAATGATGAGGAAATAAGAATCGGTAAACCTCGGCCGGAGCGGGTGTTAATTTTAGGCATTAACACCCGTTGCTAATATTATCGCATGTTGCTAGGGATGGGCGGGACTTATGAAAGGTTAGTGAAAATTAACAAATGCCGCTTGTCCAATGAAATGAATAGATAATGTAAGAAATTTGCATAAAGTATAATAATAATAATTGTCATTTACCAGATGAATATTCATCATACAGTAATTGTCATTTACCAGATGAATATTCATCATACAGTAATTGTCATTTACCAGATGAATATTCATCATACAGTAATTATCATTTACCAGATGACTATTCATACAACCTAATTTTTAAGTAATTAATCCATTGTAATAAAGCATCAACAATATTTTCACTCTTTCCTATCATTCCTAAACTAAAACAACAGACAAGGAGTTTTAACATAATCACACAAAAATAAATGGTTACTTATGAAAAATGAAAAACTGAAGCAAACAAATATATGCACCAGTATACTGTTAAAACTGACAATAGGTAAAACAATATATAACGTACCCTTGTGCCATTCCCTGTATAAGGTATGGTGCTGCACTGTAAATGTTAGAAATATTACAATCAATAATAACACCTTCAATCATACTCAATTTCATTTCTGTCTAAATAAAAATATTTGACCCCACCCCCTTTTTTTTTTTTTGCAGAATCATGCAAGAGAATGTCTGTCAATATTTTGATTCAAGGGAAGGTTATAATGGCTGGACTAGATACAATGTATGATAGTATGGAAGTGACAAATTATATTAATTTCTACATAATATTTTTCATGATGGTGGCCATCTTAGATTTTAAATTGTCATCACCAAAAAAAAAAAATCATAATAATCATCCGCTTTTCATGATCATTACATGAAAAAAAATGAAATTGAATTCTGGTTTAAAAAAAAATAAAGTTAAAAATCATGTGTTTGATATTTGGGTTCTAACAGGCCATTTACTCAAGATTTTTTTTATAACAAATTTCCCTTTGACGCCTAAGTTTACAATATGCCCCCCTCTTCCATGGTGGTGGCAGCCTTGGATTTGAAAATGAAATATATACAAAAATCATAAAATGGGTAAAAATGATTGTGTTCTATATAGAAACAATCTTAACAAAGAAGACCAATCATTGATAGTCTACAATAAATCAATTCAATGGATTCTAAGCTGAAATTATAGGATTTTGAGAAGGGAACCAAGTTTGGTACAATTTGATTAAGTGGTTTCAGACAAGATTGAAATATAAATATTTATTGACAATAACAATGACAAGAATACTATCAAACGCATCATTTTTAGCTTAATTTTATCTAAACCAAAATTCAATTTCAATTTGTTTATCATTGAAATCAAAAACCAATTTTTAAAACAAATGACATCCATACTATTCAACAGAAATGTAAAGACTTTCCTGATATTTGATTTTTTTTATTATCATATTTTAAAATCCCTAATGAAAGGTATTGATATTGTTTACAATGTTTTATTTGATTAATCAGTATTGAAAGGGTTGTTTACAACATGAAAATAATATCTAATTAGAAAGGGTTGTTTACAATATGAAAATAATCTTTGACTAGAAAGGATTGCTTACAACAGGAAAATAATATTTCATTTATTTAATCAGTAATGTTTACAACATGAAAAACAATTTTGTATTCAATCAAATTATCAAACTGATTTTTTTCTCTAATGATTTTTCAAATTTCACATCAAAGACATTAAATCAAAATAAAATTTCTTGTCATTATGTAATAATTTCGTACCTTCTTGCAGCATCTGCAGCATATGGTGCAGCGCTAAAAATATGAAAATATATATGTTGTTTATTTTAAATAGTAATTTATAAACAAATGTAATATCCATGACGATTTGGAAATTTAATGCATAACAAAAAAAATCCAGAAATTTAATGTACTTCTACATGTATTTAATTTGCATAATTTTTTAAAAGCTGATTTGCAACAGATGCAATATTTTTTCTTTTTATATTGCGTTCATGCTTCCTACTACCAATTATTTTCTATTTAAAATTTTCACATATTAATAAAGAAAGAAAAAAGAAAAAAGAAATCAGTGTACGTAAAACAAAAATTTACTGAAACACTGCATTAAAAAAAAATAATATCTCAATATTTGTTCTTAAAAGTTTGAAGCAATCGATTTCAATATCTTATTTTTAAAGATTCTGTATTTTAAAATTTTCTATAAATATCATCATTACCTTCTAGCTAAGTCACCAGCATAGGGTGCAGTGCTAAAAATTGGAAAATATATATGTTGTTTATATACATTGTTTATTTTATATAACAATTCATTAACAAACAAAAATATATACATTTATAAATATTATAGAAATTTAAAGCAGGCAAAAATAAAAATAAAATTAATTGTATTTAGTTTAACATTTAATGCTAAATTTCCATTTGACTTTTTTATTGGGGTGTTCGTATTTCCCAACAACGTTTCACTTTCATTGATGTAGAAAAAAACCCAACAAAAACATGGTTTATATGTTCGGGTTGGCATTTTACTCACATGTGGAAAGTACTTGTATGACCTTATCATTTCACTAAAGGGGGAGGTTTGACCCTGCCACATTATTGAAGTGCCTGTACCAAGTCAGAAAAGTGACCGACCAGTCATGTATTTGTGAGTTAGGGATTTCAATTTTGCCTCTTTTTAAGATTTTCTTTCTGGATTTTGCTACTGTTCCAAAAGTGTGGTATTTTTTTTTTTGCTTTTTTTTCCCCATTTTATTCTAATATTGATTCTAAAAAGTTTGAACTCATCTATCTTAATATATTATTTTTCAGGATTTTAATAATATAATAATTTATTAAATTTTGTCTGTAACTATTACCTTCTGGCTATGTCACCGGCATATGGTGCAGTGCTAAAAATTGGAAAATATATATGTTGTTTATATACGTTGTTTATTTTTCATAACAATTCATTAACAAACAAAAATAGATACATTTAATATTATAGAAATTTAAAGCAGGCAAAATAAAAATAAAATTAATTGTATTTAGTTAATTAACAATTAATGCTCAAAGTCCATATTGTAGTAGTGTTGGTACTTCCCACTGACGTTTCATTTTCATTGATGTAAAAAAAAAAGGTCTATATGTTGGCATTTGATTCACATGTGAAAAGTACAATTACTTGTACATACTAATGGTGGGGGGGGGAGGGTTGGACTCATATACTAGTTTAACCCTGCAACTTTTTATTGAAGTGCCTGTACCAAGACAGGACAGTGAGCGGTCATGTATTTGTGACTAACTAAATTTTGCCTCTCTACTACGATTTTTTCTGAATTTTGGTACTGTTCCGGAAGTTTTGTATTTTTTGTGTTTTTTTCCCCTCATTCTATTCTAATGTTGATTTTTAAAAGTTTGAACTCATCTATTTTAATAAATTATTTTTCACGATTTTAATAATATAATAATTTATTAAATTTTTACAAAATATAATCATTTATTATATTTTTACAAAATATAATCATTTATTATATTTTTACATAACATAATAATTTATTAAATTTTTACATAATATAATAATTTATTAAATTTTTACATAATATAATAATTTATTAAATTTTTACATGATATAATAATTTATTATATTTTACATAATATAATAATTTATTAAATTTTTACATAACATAATATTTTTTTTTTCTGTAACTATTATGATTACCTTCTGGCTATGTCACCTGCATATGGCGCAGATCTAAAATTATAATAATACAAAAATGTACAATTTTTAGTTGAATTGAGAAAAAAAAAAAATCCAAAATAATTATTCATATAGAGAAAATGTTTTTTTTTTTCTGCAGAAACATGAAAACAAATCTTCAATTGAAAATAATAATGTCCAAAGGAGTGAGCAGTTTTTCACGTAAATTGTAAATCATACCAAGAAAAATCTCCAATGGATTAATCCGGCATAGACAAGAACAACAAAAGCCTAAAATATGATTTGAATCCAATGAGAAATTTTTTTTTTTAAGTGTAGAAAGCAAAATTATCCCATTTTACATTTTTTTATATTGTATTTCTGTAGATAATTCATTTAGTTATTAAAGGCAAAAAATAATCTACAAATTTCATTATAAATACATTTGTACTCAGAATACATTCATAGAAATTATTTTTTTTAATTGATGATTTTTTTTTAATATTCATAATACAATACAAGCAATGTTAGTAAATTTGACTGATAAAAATCTAAGAGAAACCTACCCTTTAGATGCCTGCTGAGCTAGAAAGATGGAGGCACTGTAAAAATATTGAGAATCTCGTCAATTGTTTTTATAACAGTATTTTCAACCATTATTGATTTAATAATTCAGGCCAATTGTTTTTCTTCTTTTTCATGTATTGGTTTACAAAGAACCTTAACCTAAAGATGTTGGTGAAACTGTCTTTTAATTATTTTAAATGTTTTCATGTTTTTTGTTGTTGTTGAAAATCTCTTTTTAAATTACACAGAATGATCTTATTTTTTTTCAATTCATCTCTGAAAATCTATACCAGAAATCAACAGCAATAATATTGCAGAAGAAAAAGTTTTTAATATAAAATGAAATTTTTGCAAATTAATTTTTCTAATTACATGTATCACCTTTTATTTCTACAATTTGTTGGGGGGATTTTGGAATAGTTCAAGAAAGTGTGGTATTTTTTTTAAATTATTCTTTTATTGTTTTCTATCATATCTATTATTAATTTTTTTAATACCTACTTCTTTCATATTTTTTTTTATCAATCTTTGTAAACCAATAAACAAAAACAAAAACAAAAATAAACCATGATTTTAATGCCATATAAATAATCTTACAACATAAAACAACAATAAGGAAGGGTTAATATATTCTATATATGTTAAGGTAATGGGTTTATACATAGGTTGCAACTCGTTGTGGGAAATTCAATCAATTTGCATTTCTTACTATTATTTTCATATGCTTTTTATGAAGCTACAACATTTCATTCTGATCTATGATTAATTCTATCAATTGGCTCATTATTTAGGATTTTTACGATCGACCGAGTTGTCATTTGTGGTTAATTAAAGATCACAGGAAGCGATTGTTATGGCTATTTATGATCTTTCTTAATTAGAAAAATATAAAAAATCACCATATACCAGCTCTTTAAAACACTTCAAACCATTAATTCAAATTATTATTATCAAGCGCAGTGCAAAAAATATACCAATAGTAAAAATTCCAAAAAAAATTACAACATTCACCGATTTTAAAAATGCGCTATAAAAGACGAAAATACACTAATTTCCGTCTTTAACAGGAGATACTGTATACCAGTAATCCAAATTTCATATTCCATTGGTGCAGTGATCTAGTAGTGTGTGGGGAGCAGTTGTTTTTAGAGACTTCTCTTTTTTATCATCAATGAAATATCAGTACAATGTAGTGTACAACTTATGGTGAGGTGGTCATTGAGGGATCCCTGGAGGGGTGGGGGTGTGGGGTACAAAAATACAATCACTCTTAACTTAATACATTCTCTTCCTAAATAAACAGCTTTAATTATATTTTTATTTGTAACGATTCAGTAAAAAAATAAGTTAAATTGCTAAGGAATAATATTAATTTTTATGAAATCCCATTTCTTTTAAAAAAAATCGAGAAAGCATCAGAGATGCAACAGCCGAGTTGCAAGTCAAAATCATTTGGTCTTGTGATCATAAATATATATGGCTTAGGGGTGGGGATCTCAACCATTAA
>MJUT01043991.1:81054-101588 GCA_002080005.1 Gigantidas platifrons | reverse complement strand
ACCCGCCCGTACACCCGCCTTTCGCCAAAACATAAGCCGACTGCAACTTCGTTGCAACTCGGCTAAAAATTATGTTAAATTTGTTTGCTATTAAGCTGCATAGTTTCAAGCTACAAGCATTAAAAGGAGAAAATACCAGTAACTATGGTTACAAATTGTCTTTAATTCTCATCAGTGATGAATTCCTTTCATTGTTTGGTCATATTCAACCTGCCCTACCAATTCCTACAGTTTATTAGTGAGAAAGGATATTTATGTAAATGAACATGAGAGACTATCCAACTTTCACACTCAGACACAAATTAAATTAAAGGAACAGTGCCTTTATAGCTGTTCTACAATTTAGTTTGGAATTGATAGCCAATCGCCCATTAAAATTTTGAATATCTCCTTACTGGCTACCTATATTGAATTTCGACGCTTCATGAAAGCCAGAGCAGAGGAGAGCTTAATGTTAGTAGCATCATTTTAGAGCTCATTTTGAGCAGCTCTCACCTGTCTATTTACATTCAAGGTACATTTTTTTGTGTAAAATATTTCCTATTTAATTCAAATGACTAATTCAGAAACTTCCTTGGTATGACTGAAGGTGGTAATGTAACTTGTAAGACTCAATCATTAAAAAAAATTAAGAATGAGCGAGTCCTTGTGTATAAATTTCAAATGATATACTTATGAGGAACTTAAAATTTATTGAGTGGAAACTAACTGCACGACAGACAAATATGATGAATTTTGCAAGTCATTTTAAAAAATCACCTGCTTAATTTTTTGTTGTTGTAGGCTAAATTTTATGATAATTTTTTTTTGGTGGGGAATTGAAAATTCAAACCACCCTTTGTCAGTAATAGACCAACATAGAGCATATGATGTCAAAATTTGTTGCTATGATACATGCACAAAACTAAGAAAATTTATTATACCAAATGTGTTAGTCTATAAAAGTATAAGTGTACATATAGATATAAAAATAAAGGCCTTTTATAATCATTCTGAAATGCATTTGTAGCAATATCAAAAATAAACTTTTCTATTAAAAAAAATCCAAATTTATTCAGAATTTTTTTTATTTTTTTGGTAGAAGAAATATGTACCATAACTGGTTGTGTACATTACTACTGACCACTCTTAGAAAAACTCTTGAATACTGAGTATTATACACCAGAAATGAGAAAAATATACATATAATCAGTAATTTAAAGTCACATAGGGGTGCATATCATATTGCATACTGTACATAACCTTTTGTGGTAAAAAAAAAATAAATTATATTGCATATTGTACACATTCATTTATGGTAAAAATCATGTTTATTATCTAAAATCGAAAAGTATGAGGACATTAGACATTTGGTATAATAAATTACATTCAAACCTGCCCATGCAGTCAACTGTATTAAAAGGTCACATTTTTTCTTACTCTGTCATATAAAATTTCATGTGAATTGAGCCTCTTTACTTTTCCTTTGTCCCAAATGTGACCTCTTAATACAGGTTTGACTGTAATGCAATATTATCTGCATAAATATGTTAGTATTAAAATTAATTAAATATAAAGAAATGTTATACAATGCCACACCCAGGAGCCAAGCTAAGCTATATAACTATATATACACATACCGGCCACTTTGGTTGAATCTGTAATGTTAAACATGCCACATTTATACACCATACATCAAGCAATTAATACAGAGGCAAAATTAAAAACAAACACTTCTTCAACACTTATTCCATGTTAGTCAAGAAGTACAATAGTCCCCCTCTTATAAGGCCACCCCTTCTTCTACACTTATTCCATGTTAGTAAAGGAGTACAATAGTCCCCCTCTTATAAGGCCACCCCTTCTTCTACACTCATTCCATGTTAGTCAAGAAGTACAATAGTCCCCCTCTTATAAGGCCACCCCTTCTTCTACACTTATTCCATGTTAGTCAAGAAGTACAATAGTCCCCCTCTTATAAGGCCACCCCTTCTTCTACACTCATTCCATGTTAGTCAAGGAGTACAATAGTCCCCCTCTTATAAGGCCACCCCTTCTGCAATAAAAGAGGCCTTAAAAGAGTTAAGTGGCATCTCTTAAGGGGGACAATTTACTAGTATTTACTACATTATGTATAAGTTCATCTAAAAATCTGGTTTGAAAGAGAGTTGGCCTTTGGTGGGAGTTGCCTGATAAGAGAGGTAGCCTTTAGTGGGAGTGGCCTGATAAGAGAGGTGGACATAGGTGGGAGTGGCCTGATAAGAGTTAGAGTTTAGTGGGAATCGCCTGATAAGACAGTTGGAGTTTAGTGGGAGTAGCCTGATAAGAGAAGTAGCCTTTGGTGGGAATGCTCTGATAAGAGAGGTGGACATAGGTGGGAGTGGCCTGATAAGAGAGTTGGAGTTTAGTGGGAGTGGCCTGATAAGACAGTTGGAGTTTAGTGGGAGTGGCCTGATAAGAGAGGTAGCCTTTGGTGGGAGTGGCCTGATAAGAGGGGTGGACTTTGGTGGGAGTGGTCTGATAAGAGGGGTGGACTTTGGTGGGAGTGGCCTGATAAGAGAGTTGGAGATTAGTGGGAGTAACCTGATAAGAGGGGTGGACTTTGGTGGGAGTGGCCTGATAAGAGGGGTGGACTTTGGTGGGAGTGGCCTGATAAGAGGGGGACTACTCATCTACTGTAGTGGATTATACTTATATAGAATGAGAAAATTCAAAAAGTTGGGTATAAAAAAATGATGAAAGGAATTGGCTCAGCTTTATGTAAATCAATTGTTTAATTTCATGAAGATAAAAAGAAAAAAAGCTTCCATTCCTTGTTTTAAAAAATAAATGACATTAAAATGGTATCAAAATAATCAGCTTCATGCTTAAAATGTGATAATTTTACAATTTTGACAATACATCCAATCCTGCAGTCATCAGCAATTACATTTCAGGACTCAAAATCCCCTCTTAGACATCTTTGAAATCAAAAGCACATTTATAGACACCATATTTCAAAATAATGAGACAAATAGATTCAAATAATAACATAACAACAAGGGGCATAACTCTAGAACAAAAAAGTCAGAAATCAAATTTGGCTTGCCTTTTCTCTTACTTGCATAAGGGGAACTTAAGGTATTGAGTGTAAACCAAACATGGGATGTACAAATGTATGGACAATGGTAAAACTTAAAACCCTCTGATGCCCATCTACTGGGGGTATCAAAACAAATCTCTTTATACATATCAAGTACATGGGATGGGTGCTTATATAAAAGAATAAAGTTGCATAAAGATCTCAGTAGTAACAAGCAATAAGGCTATTAGTCCGTCTGTACATTAACATAATACTGGAAACAATTAAGCCTCGGTACATGTCAAAGCCATATATTAAATACCAAATATAATCAATTGTAAGCCAAGCAAGTATTCTCTTTCAAATTGGTTTATTTGTTTTAGTTTCTCGATACATAGTACTTACATTTTCTTATGATATACATATTAACAAATAACCCTGGTTATACTATAATGAAATTGTTTTCCCTTTCTAAATCTGACTATATAAACGGGTATATATAATTTAAGTCCAATGCTTAGTTGACATGTAAAACACCAGTCCATGCCAACAGGGTTTAGCACACAAATACAATATTTAAAACTATACACAAAACAAGTCATAACACTGTCAATAAAAACAATACACATTAATTAATAGGTCATCTACTCCCATTAAGTTTAACCCCTTACCTATTTTGGAAAAGGGAGATCATTTACTAATTAATAGGTTATCTACTTCCATTAAATTATCTCGCTTACCCAACTTGATAAACTACTAATTGAATAGGTTATCTACTTCCATAGACTTATCTCCCTTACTTTATTCAGTATTAAAAAGGTTTTTTTTCTCAATCTAATTCTATTAAGTTGTCTCCCTTGCTTTACTTGGAGAAGGAAAACAATTCACTAATGTTTCAGAATTTAAAATTATAATAAATTATAGTGCTACTTGTCTCCCTTGCCTTGCTTGATGAAGGGAGATAATTCACCTATGCTACTCATTTATAATATCCTATAGGGTACTACGTTTACTGTTGTATGACATAAACAACACATAAGATCAACAAAACAGACAACATTCAGGGTACTAAACAACTATGTTACATTCTTAATACATAAAAAAAAATCAAAAAAATCATATTAATTATTTATATCCCAAGGACTACTTTATAAAATGATGTACTGGGTGGTGAACAATATCAATTTGTGTGAGAAGTAGTTCTTAAGAACAAATGCCAAGAGGAAATAAATACAATTATGCTGATTTAAATTTTTTTGCGAATTGGTATTGAAAAACAAAATCCCCTTCCAGCTCTCCCCACCATACAATTTTATTATTACTGAAATATGCCTAATGTTGCTTCTTCTTATCTGATTATCATTATCTTTGTTTAGCTTAAAACCCTTATTAAAACATGTCAAAAATTTGCTGTAAAATATTCCTCTGATTTTTTACAAGGTTCAAATATCTACAAATTATCAGAAAACGGTACTCAATTTGTTGTCTTTTCCATTGCACTTGGGATATAACTTGTTAAAACATATAATCTTAGAATCGAACTGGGAATGTGAAAAAGGTCTAATTTTTTTTTATTAAAGATTAGGTAAAATCAACATATAAAATTTTACTCAAAATCAAAAAACCCTACAAGCACATTTCAGTAACCTGTCAAAGATCATTGCTAATGAACAAAGGTTTCTTTTTTATTATACATACGCTGGGATGGGTGGCCCGCCAACTGGTGCAGTTGGTGCTGGTCTGTTTGGAATGGATGGAGCAGGTCTACTTGGCACTGATGATCCTCCAGGACCTGGTCGGTTTGGTAGCGGTGGTGGAGGACCAACTCTTGAAGGCTTAGGAGAAGATGGTCTGGATCCACCTCTGAAAGTATACAGTAATATTAGTTTTGAATGGTCGAAGATGATCACATTTTTCATGAAAAATAGATATAGTCAAACCTGTTTTAGTGACCACCTCTATTAAACAATAAGTATATGTTATCTGGATGTGAATTGATTGATACCGAAAATATCAGCCTGCCGAGCCAGAATATGAAATTTGTTGGCGAGTGAGCGAAGCGAACGAGTCACAAACTTCATATTCTGTCGAGCAGGCTGATATTTTTCAGTATCAATTATATTCACATTCAGATGACATGTTTATCATCCTTAAATCAACCATAAACACGGATACATCTATATTTGTATTTTTCGTGGGAAAAATTACATGATTCAAAATATTCAAAATACGCTTCCCCAAAACCGTAGTTCATAAGTAGTTTGCAAAATATACCATTCATTTTAGCAGGTTTATATAAATGTTAAGATTGTTGGATTTTCCCTTTAATGGGGATATTCATTTTTTTTTATTACAAACATCAAAGTCACCCATTTTCATTAAAGGCTTTGCTTACCAATGCCGTTCCGGTTTAGAAAACATGAAGGTCACAACCTCCTTTATGACGTAAAAAATTATGACGTCTGAGGAGAGGTTATCAAGAATTGTGTAAAATACATTTTTGTAGGACGATGTTTGTTGATATTTCTGACACGACAGTTCTTAATTTGATATATGTTTTAAAAAATAATGTTAGCTAGCTAATGGTGTAGATGATTTTATTTATTATTGCCATCTTCACAGGAATTATCGTTTAAATGTTAGGAGAATTTGGTGATAACTCCTGCTGACTGTTGATAAGTCCTGCTCAGCTCACGTGGACTTTGATACAAGTTTTGCTTATAGAGCCAGCAGGTAGATATAGCTGGAGGGAAGGATGATAACTTGCATTATGTGACCTTAATTTTCATTTCCCTTCACAGTGTATTTCATATCAATTAAACCTGTATTAAGTGACCACCTGTCTTATGTGACCATATTTGACTGTAATATACTGAAAATTACATACATTAGATTCTCTCTCTGATAACCTGTATCTCTACAGTACAGTAGTGTTAATTTGACAACAAAAAATACAAAGGGGGGAGGGGTAATATGGTTATTGCTTTTTAAAGAAAATTAAAAATGTAAGAGCCATTTATGGTTGTTTGATTGGTTTATGGTGTTTAATGCCACTTTCAGCAATATTTCAGTTATATCACGGTGGTCAGTTTTATTGAAGGAGGAAACTGGTGTACCTAGAGAAAACCATCGACCTGCTGCAAGGTACTGTATTACATAATGTTGTATCTAGTACACCTGGCCATTAACAGGGTCCAAACTCCCAACTTTAGTGGTGGATAGACACTGATTGCACAGGTAGTTGTAAATCCAACTACCATACGACCACAACTGCCCCTAAAGCCCCATTGAAATATATTGAACGAATAACAAATGATGTACACAACAAACAGTTCTAGATTTGGGGTACTGCACAGACAACCAAAGGAATCATAAAACAAAAGTTGATAATTCAAATCATTCTTCATTTTAAATACCGGGTAATTAAAATATACAGTCAAACCGCCACCGTTTCAGAGGTGTTTACCCCAAATGAAGGCTATCAGTAGTATTGGCCAGTTTTATCAGTAGTTTTGGACCTCTGTCAGTAGTATCACCGTTGACGCGAACTTTCTGAAATTTTTGTTTTAATTAGATGCCATTTCCTGCATTCTGACAGTATCTGAGTCATTTTTTTAAGATACTAAAGAAAGCAATTTTATAGGATTTATTACCTTTGTTTCTGAAATAAATGACAGGGAAATTTGTTAAGCTCAGTGATGTCCTATTAGCATAATGTATGTTATTCAGTTAAGTAGTAGTTCAGCTGCACTATTAGAATAATATAATTAATTCAATTCTACTAGCTACATGTACATCAGTTCGATCATATTGTTTACAAAGTTTTAATTTCACTCACAAAAGTTTATGACAGATACAGACACCAATGATACCAGAACATCCCTGGATGGGTTAAAAAAAAAAAAAAAAAAAAAGGGCTAAAATGAAGTCCAAAATTGAAAAAAATTTGGGCAGCACTTCCCCTAGAAAATAAGGTTTTCATCCCCCCAAACCTTATAAATCCCAGACCAAAAAGAAGGGAATAAAGAAAGAAAACGAGAGGTGTGGGTCTGGTTCATTTATAAGATATGAAACCATACACCATCTCTTGCCTACTATAGAATTATCGTGAAGTATAAAAATGACTACAAACCTTGAGCAATCTTTGAATCATGAAACATAATTTTGAAAGCCTCACAAATGATTTCATAGACATGTTCGTTTGTTTCATGGTGTTTAAGTTCTTATGACTCAACGTGTCTTTTACAATAATTTTTTCCGGCATGACTATACGAAAAATCAGACTTGCACACGATGCAGTGCACAATACATTCTCCATGCTTGGGTGTCGTCAAACAAGGCCACAAATCGTGATAGGAGTCTTTATACTTTTGCAAAGATTGTTTTCTTTTCTTTGGCGGCGTACGATTGACATCGTGATCTTCTTCCTCCAAATCCAGAACCTTTGCAGCTTTGGCTGCTGACATCTTTTCATTTCGGATTTTCAAGCGAGCACATTTTTCAAATGCTAAACAGACGATAAATTAGAAGAATTCCGAATGCATTCGAAGTCTTGATCGCTTTAACGTTTTATACGTAGATTCATATATACAAGTATTCAAGCGCTTCGTGGAAAATTAAATGTGGGAAATTATAATTTTGAAATGCCACAGAAACCGTACTTTCGCGAACAAATCCGTAGTCCGTATTTTGCATCTCAAATCCGTGGTAAATACGGAAAATCTGTAATAGTAAACACCTCTGCCGTTTGTTCAGCAATATAATGAGTTTGGCGATAAACTGAGGGAAGCCTTAAACTGGGAGTATGGACATGGACATAATGTTTATAATGACCATTGGGAATAGAATAACAAATTTACGGATGGTGGAACCTTGTTAACTGATAAAAAATCAATAAATAAACAATAATAATTTATTTTAACTTAACTTTAAACATGACATGCAAAAATTATCGTTTGTAAATAAAGTTTTTGTACGTCATCAAACTTATATACATGTAGATTTCGACATCAAACAGACTTGTAAGTTTCTTTATTTGATAGGATATCTCCTACAGTTCTACGATTTATGGGTCATTCCCAAAAAATAGAGAAACAAGGGCAATGCAAAGCGTGGCGTATCACCTCACCTAAAATTTGACCTGGTGGCCTTGACCTTTGACCTATGAAAATTAATAGGGTTCCAGGTTCTATTAAGGACTAAGTATGTACCAAGTTTGGTCAAAATCCATTGAAGGATGTTAATTCTAGAGTGTTCACAAGGATGTTACGCAGTAAAACATTTGACCCGGTGACTTTGAACTTTGATCTTGAAAATCAATAGGGTTCCAGATTCTCTTAAGGACTAAGTATGTACTAAGTTTGGTCAAAATCCATTGAAGGATGTTGATTCTAGAGTGTTCACAAGGATGTTACATGGTAAAAATTTGACCTGGTGATCTTGATCTTTGACATTGAAAATCAATAGGGTTCCAGATTCTCCTACGGACTAAGTATGTACTAAGTTTGGTTAAAATCCATTGAAGCATGTTGATTCTAGAGTGTTCACAAGGATGTTACGTAGTAAAAATTTGCACCAGTGACCTTGACCTTTGACCTTGAAAATCAATAGGGTTCCATATTTACTTAAGGACTAAGTATGTACCAAGCTTGGTCAAAATCCATTGAAGGATGTTGATTCTAGAGTGTTCGCAAGGATGCTAAGTGGTAAAAATTTGACCTCGTGACCTTGACCTTAGACCTATGACCTTGAAAATCAATAGGGTTACAGATTCTCTGAAGGACTAAGTATGTACCAAGTTTGGTTAAAATCCATTGAAGGATGTTGATTCTAGAGTGTTCATAAGGATATTAAGTGGTATAAATTTGACCCGGTGACCTTGAATTTTGACCTATGACCTTGAAAATCAATAGGGTTCCAGATTTTCTTAAGGACTAAATATGTAACAAGTTTGATCAAAATCCATTGAAGCATGTTGATTCTAGAGTGTTCACAAGGATGTTACACAGTACAAATTTGCACCGGTGACCTTGACCTTTGACCTTCAAAAAATCAAAAGAGTTCCATATTTTCGTAAGGACTAATAAGTATGTACCAAGTTTGGTCAAAACCCATTGAAGGATGTTGATTCTAGAGTGTTCACAAGGATGTTAAGCGTACAAATTTGACCTGGTGACCTTTGACCTTCAAAATCAATAGGGTTCCAGATTCTCTTAAGGACTAAGCATGTACCAAGCTTGGTTAAAATCCATTGAAGGATATTGATTCTAGAGTGTTGATTCTGTTTGAAATCAAGCAGATTTCTTTTCCATTTTGGAGTAGACATTTTTACACTACGAAATCGAAAACACTTTGAAAACTTCAAACAAATTTTAGTCACAATTAAAAAAGCTCACAAAATATAAAACTAACACTATTAGGTCTCAACTTTTAATTATACAACAATTAACTGTAATCAGATTGTTAGGACAAGAACTTCAATTTACCTGAATTCCTTGTAAAACGACCTGTAAAAATAACAAACACCTGTAAAATCATCGACGTATGACATAGCTGATTGGCATTATATCGAGGGACAATCAACAGTAAACTGACCATTTGATCTTTTGACACCTGGGCCGATGGCGATATACAAGTTTGGTGTCATAACAAGGTTTTTCACATGGAAAGAAAACAGGACTTGTTAATGTCATGGTGATATGCGAGTTTGGCAAAGAATTGGGGAGCAATAAAAAGGGTTTTACTGTAGATGAAAAAAAATAACAATAAAGGGAACATTTTATAACTTCCTAATAATTTTTTTTGTCAGAAATCTTGTTATCTACAAATCAAAATGTAAATTATGATTAAATAATTTTCAAACTGATATTACGACTGAACAGAACGTCCTTTTGTCTTTTTTCTTTACAACATTATGTGATAAAGCTTGTCAATGACTTACCGCAGGTCATGATTTCCTCCGGCTTTCTCCACCAATTAAACTGACCGCCATGATAGAACTGAAATATTGTTGAAAGTGGCACTAAATACCATAACCCACCCTTTATCTTTTGGCCATTGTATTGAATTGTCTGTCCTTCGATTACAGCTTCCAATTACCACTTTGATTTCTTCAAACATTTTTTAACCCTGTATCACTTAAAACCTTTCAAATGTAGTTAAAATCTACTTGCTCACCCATTAACATTGTTTTCTACATGAAGCCAGTCGTTATCTACCGGTGGTGGTATAGGTGTCGCTGTCGTAGTTACGTTTATATCACCTATTATACTCAGAGCCTCTTTTGTAGCATGGTACATCCTCAACAGGTCCTCTCTTCTCAGAGCCTCCTCTTGTGATTCTTCCATCATTGATTGCTGAAGTAGAACGCATATTTTTTTAAATTCTATTTTTTGGTTTTGTTTTGTATTTTAAAGCAATCTTAAAGCACTGGTATGACATGCAGAATCATTTCACTAAGTGGGAAGCTTTGGGCCCATAAAAGTTATTTAATTTTAGCCATTTTATATTGAAGAGCCTGTAGCAAACCAGAAAAGTGAGCAGTGATGTATTTGTGTATTAATGTTCCTTCTTTTTACAATTTTTCTAATGGATTTTTGTAATGTTACAACAATGTGGTATTCTTTGTTTTTTTTAAATTTTATTAACTCTAGGCTATAAAACTCTGATATCCTATTCTGGAATATTGTAAGGTCAAATATATAGGATAGACAATTGAGCAAGTTTTACTTTTTTATTTTCTTAGAAATCTATTATTCAAGGTACATTCATTGGTCAAAAGTCTTTCCACACAAATAATATTTCCCTATATTACTTAAAACAACTTATTTAAAAAATAAAATCTCCTTAAGTTTTTTTTGATCCAATTTTCTTCAATTTTTCATTTTAAAAGCACAATTAATAAGAGTTTATATTAATATTTATAACGTTCTTTTTACAAGCATCTAAGATTTAAACACAAATGTAAATTCTCCACATTACAAATTTCTATTGAATTTAAAGCAAGATTTGGTGAAAACTAGAACTGTGAGTGACCTCACTGAGTGATACCTCCCGCTTGCAGCTAAGTAGGAGTTGCATTTACAAGGTACATGCCCCCCCCCCCCCTTTTTGTGAAAGTATAAGTTGAATTATCTCCCCTTTTAAATTTTAGACAGCAACCATATTCCTTCATGCACATCTGCAGGTAGTGTACTACAAGTGTGTAAAGTTTCATAAAAATACAATAAGCCGCTTAGCAGGAGTTGCACTTACAAGGTACATGGACGGACGGACAGTGTGATTCCTATATACCCCCACCCCCAAACTTTGTTTGCAGAGGGTATAATTATAAAAAGAAGAAACTACATTTATTTCTGCATTTAATGATGAAATAAAAACATAGATATATCAAATTTAATGTACACGACTTGTTTCTGTAATAACCTTCATCAAGTTCAAAATTTCATGAAAATGACTTGACAATAAATTTGCTTAAAATCATGGTTTTATATGAATATATAGGGAAATATTTAAGTGTGGAAAGACTTTTGACATATTACTGTACATAATTATCTCTGTTTGATCAATAATTCTAAAAAAATAGAGAAATAATTTGCTATTTATTGCTGAGTGCTTTTAGAATGTTTCAATGCATAGTCTATAATTTCACATTTCTGTTTGAAATCAAGCAGATTTCTTTTCCACTTTGGAGTACACATTTTTACACTACAAAATTGAAAACACTGTGAAAACTTCAAACAAATTTTATTCGCGATTAAAAGAATTCTTAAACTATAAAACTAACACTATGGTTTCAACTTTTAATAATACAAAAATGAACTGTAAACAGATTGTTTGGACAAGAACTTCAATTTACCTGAATTGCTTGTAAAGTGACCTGTAAAAATAACTAACACCTGCAAAATCATCGACGTGTGACATAACTGATTGGCATTATATCGACAGTAAATTGACCATTTGATCTTTTGACACCTGGATGGATGGTTTTCAAAATTTCAGGAAAGTGAAATGACAATAATTTTTTTTAATCACGGTTTATGAAATTTATAGGGAAATATTTTAGTGTGGACAGACTTTTGACCTAATACCGTACATAATTATCTCTGTTTGATCAATTTCTTTCAGCAAATCTCTAAATATTGAATTTATAGTTTTAAAAATTCCAAAACTGAATATATTATAAGCATTTCTTTCCATTACATATACAGGGAAAACAAATTTTCAAAGCTGTTTCCTCCTACATTTTGGTACAGGAAAAATAATATAACTGTAATACGGCGTAACATACCTGGTCCACGCTGGAGTATAAATGTGCCATTAATTCTGCTCCAATAAATTCTTTTACCTGAAAATCAAAATAAAAAACATTTATTTGTAATTTGGGCATTTTTCCTTTGATCCTGTAAGATATTTTCAGCAACGATGAGTATCAACAAACAGACTAAAATACTTAAATTATTTGTCAGTGTAACATCAAACACATTAAAACAATAACGTCCGATTTGGAGGTCTCGACATACATTGTCACTAATATCGCAACTCATCCTGCCGGACTCACTGCCATACTGGTGGTAATGTCTGTCCCAACCTTCAAAATGACCGTTATTCTATATACCGGAATATGTACATTTATATTTTATATACAGTTAACCATAAGTAACAGTAGTTGTTTACCTTCTTTTCAGACAACCAAGTTTACAATAGGTAGAATTTTAAGTCTCTATTGGCAATATGCATAATAAATTTAAAAATAGATATAAGATTTTGTAACTAAAATAAGTCAAAAGACCTCCAAAGGGGAAGATAATCATGTGAATTCTACTATACTGGTACTTACATTATTAACAACCAGAACATGATAGTCTTGGATACCAGATCAAAAGACCTCAAAAGGGGGAGATAATCATGTCAATTCTACTATACTGGTACATTTGTACTTGCATTATTAACGACCAGAACATGATAGTCTTGGGTACCAGATCAAAAGATCTCAAAAGGGGAAGATAATCATGTGAATTCTACTATACTGGTACTTACATTATTAACACACAGGAACATGATAGTCTTGGGTACCAGATCCCTCTGTGTTTTGTTGATGATTTTCATGTATGAATCCACTAAGTTTCTGATCGTCTCTACCTGTCTCTCTAACTGTGGATCCATAGAACCGAGCTCATCCTTAGTCTGAAACAAAGACAACAAAACTAGTGACTATCTAACTAAAACAAATATGTAAATGACATGAATATTACTGAGCAAAAATGCAGTACTGGTAGTTGGGCTCAGAAGTCATATAAGAAGTTGGTTTGATGATCCTATCTAGCTCACTGAAGCAACAGTCAGCAGATACACAATATATTGCTCCACTCAGACGCATTATTCTGATTCAGAGCCTTTAATGTTGCATGCTTAGCAGAGAAGCAGCATATTCTAATTTCATAGTCTTTGGTTTGACCAAACCGGGGCATGAAGCAATGATATATCACACTCAAAGCAGCCACGCTAACCATTACGCAACTGTTACCATTACATATATTGTAAAACTCAAGTTGGTATCTTTGCTTTGTTTTTTAATAAACAGTTCACTCAATGCCCCAGGCAATGCAAAGTAAGCAAAAATTATACAAGATAGAAAATGTAAATTTCCACAGACTAGATTGTGAAGAACCAGAGAATTAATGTAAATATTTTCATTCTTAGACTTACAAAATTGAGATTGACAACTTAAACAATGAAATGGTGTTTTGCAATTAAATAGAAAAACATTATAGAAAAACAAAAGAGACAAGCAAGAATGGACAATCCAGAGACACAAGCAACAATCAAGGCATAAGACAGGATGGACAATCTAGAGACACAAGCAACCATCTAAGCATAAGACAGGATGGACAATCTAGAGACACAAGCAACAATCTAAGCATAAGACAGGATGGACAATCTAGAGACACAAGCAACAATCAAGGCATAAGACAGGATGGACAATCTAGAGACACAAGCAACAATCAAGGCATAAGACAAACAAAACAAAAAACACAACACAACACAGAAAACTTAAAAGATGAGCAACACATATCCAACCAAATAACCAAGGGGGAATGAAGAAGCTCGCAAAGAGAAAACACGTTAATAAATATGAACGATTGCTGCATCTTTTAAGATGTTACAACTAATTAGGTTCTCATCCCTCAGACATAGATAACCTTAGCCAATTTTGACTATCCTCTTTTAGGCCCTTTGGTTTACTTGCTCACAAAGATATTTTAAATGATTTGGCTTTCAAATATTTGGACATTTAGTATACCAGATGAATTTTATCCCAGAAAAGCATCACACATTCTAAATAAGGTATCTATATTTTTATGAATACAAAAACAGACTTCATAATTACCAGTATTTTAACAAGATAAAGTGTAATTAAAATATGTGATGGGTTACTGGCACCTGTAAATCAATAACGTGCAATGACGATGAAATAAATAAGGATGGTGACAGTCGTATCATTCTACAAATTATACGAATTTTTATCGTCATATAAAAACAAACCAATCAGGAAAGAATATTCTGGCAAGCATTAAGTAACCTTAATCCAGGACATGCATGTTATATAACAACAAAGTCACATGATCTCATACAACAACTACAGGTAATAAGTAAATAAAAGCTATAAATAGAATGTAAAATATACATTTACACTTGAAATAAAGAAAGAAACATAAGCAAAAAATAAAAGTTTGATGCAAAAATAAATTGAAGATGAAAATAAATAAAATAGGGAAAAAAACAACTCTTTATTGACTATTTAAACTTTACTTTGTGGATGATGACTTTCACAGTTCGGTGAGAAATCTATAGTTTTGACGAATCCTAAATATTTCTACTAAATTTAGGCTTTTCAAATTTTTGCATTATATACCGTATCCGGTTGTGTATATAGTACTACAATAATGTATAATACATGCAAGTGTCAAATGAATTAAAATTACAAATATTTCAGTCTGACTAAAATTAGATGTTTGTTGAATCATTTTTTTCTTCTTTTCTTTGGCAATACACTAATATATAACAACATCCTGTATGGGGTCATATCAGGGTTCATATTTTCAACTGACCAATCAGTGATGAGCCTACTAAATCTTTAGGTATCAAAACCGAGCACATGCAAAGAGCTATAGTACGATTGGTCAATGTATTGATCTATATCAGAAATGATTGGATTGACAAAAATCAATGAAAGGTTACACGACATGACCCTGAACTGGATGTTGTTAAATGGTAGTGTAAACACCAAAAAGGAAACAAAAGATCTAATTTTAGTTACCCAGTAGATTGCAAAAGCAACAAAAAAAAATCTATTTCTAATTAGATTTGCAAAAAAAAATACAATTTTAATTAAGATTCCAAAAGCATTTTTATTTTCTAATTAGTAATTTCCTGTGTATAATACTCATCCTTGGCAAACTAAATCTATTTCTGGACAAAAAAGTGTGCATCATACACAACCGAACATGGTAATTTGCTGACTGAACAAACCATACAAAATAAATCCACAGAAACTGACGACACATGAGTAAACCAATATAGTAATATATTAGATGTTTCAAGAAGTTGCTCCTGTATGTGTTACATTCAATTGCACCATAGCAACATTATTTGTTTTCAGAGATATTTAATTTTTATTATATTAATTATGATGTAAATTGTCCACATACCTTACTGAACTAGAAACAGAAATCATGAAAAATATTACAACATGTTCATTTTATGTCACACATAAATATCATGTTTTTATCATCATATTTGCACCCGTAAAACTAGTTTAACACCACCACTTCTTTATTGAAGTGCCTGTACCAAGCCAGAAAAGTCAGCGGTCATGTATTTGTGTGTTAGGGATGTCAATTTTTTCTCTTTCTGCGATTTTGACATTTGATTTGGAATTTATCCGACATTATTGTATTTTTTTTTTTTTTTTTTCATTTTTCTACTAAAAATTATTAACAAAATTTTATTGTCTTTAAAACCATGCAGTGTGGCAAAAACAAAACCTAGAGGCTCACATGAGCCTGTATCGCTCACCTGACATAACTAAGTCCTCTTAAGAATGTCTGCATGCCGAATACATCTAAGTTACTATTCAAATCCCATAGGGTTCTATGTTAAAACTATGTCTGCTCATGGCAGCCATCTTGGATGGAGGTAGTAGTCACCGGACACAATTTTAAAAGTATACTACCCAAGGACCATCCATGCCATATTTGCTTTAAATTGGCTGACTGGTTTCAGAGGGAAGACTTTTAAACAATTTTCCTATAGGGTCCTATGTTAAAACTATGTCCGCTGACTGCGGCAATCTTGGATGGAGGCCGGGCTCACAGGACATAATTTTGAAAGTTGACCACCTAAGGACCATTCATGCCATGTTTGCTTTAAACTGACTTGCTGGTTTCAGAGGTAAACATTTTTTCCATAGGACCTATGTTAAAACTAAGTCGAGTCATGGTGGCCATCTTGAATTTCCGATCAGCAAACGATTCACAAGTTTAGTACAGGATCACACAATGATCATTCCTGTAAAGTCACAATTCAATTGGCTTAGTGGTTTCTAACAAGAAGATTTTAAAAATTTCGACCAATCAGAACAAATTATGGGCCCTGGTAGCCATGTTGGATTTCCGATCAGCGCCAAAAACAAAAATCTTGTATATGACCATCTAATGAACATTTCTGCCAAGATTGGTTCAAATCTGTTGCGTGGTTTCAGAAAAAAAAGATGAAAATGTGAAATTCCCATAGGGTCCAATGTTAAACTAAATCAAGTCATGGTGGCCATCTTGGATATGCGATCGGCACAAAAATAACAAATTTAGTAGAGGACCATCCAGTCATCATTTCTATAATGTTACAATTCCATCGGCTGAGTAGTTTCTGACAAGAAGATTTTCAAAGTTTCAACCAATCAGAACACATTATTGGCCCTGGCGGCCATGTTGGATTTCCGATCTGCACCAAAATAACAAATTTAGTAGAGGACCTCCCCATGAACATTTGGTCAAAATCAGTTCCATGGTTTCAAAGAAGAAGAAGAAAGTATGAAAAGTTTACAGACGCGGATGACGACGACGACGACGGACGCAAAGTGATGACAAAAGCTCACATGACCCTTTGGGTCAGGTGAGCTAAAAAGGCATGATGCATGAATTTTTAATTTACACAGCTGAAGATGATGAAATATGATTACAAATATTAATGTAACAGATGACTCTGTGTAGTTAATTGATACATGAAAATGAATATGGGCACATGTAAATATGTGTGGACACATGAAATAAGTGTGGACACATGAAATAAGTGTTGGCACATGAAATAAGTGTGGACACATGAAATAAGTGTAGACACATGAAATAAGTGTGGACACATGAAATAAGTGTGGACACATGAAATAAGTGTAGACACATGAAAATAAGTGTTGACACATGAAATAAGTGTGGACACATGAAAATATTTCCAGTGATCTTGGCTTTAAAATACAAGTTTATTCCTAAAATGTTTGAGCTGGGATAATTCAACCATCTAAACTAAACTTAATTTTCTCTTACCATAAAACTTTACTGGACCGTTAAAAAAAATTAAATTTATGAAACTGATATTGAAACAAATATACATTTGTAAATGGAATATTAGAATAAATTTTGTTCCAATTTTAGGGTTAAGGTTATAGTGTTTAACACCACTTTCAACAATAATTCAGCTATATCGTGGTGGTCAGTTTTATTGGTGGAGGCGTACCCAGAGAAAACCACCAACCTGACAAACTTTATCACATAATGTTGTATCGAGTAACTAGGGTTAGGATTATTTGTGTTTAATGCCACTTTGGTTGATTGATTTATTTTGTTTAACGCCACTTTCAACAATATTTCAGCTATATCATGGAGACCAGTTTTAGTGGTGGAAGAAGCCCGAGTACCCGGAGAGAACCACCGACCATGGGAAAGCAACTGGTAAACTTTATCACTTGCGACTGCGAGTCAAGTGCACCCTTTCTTGTAATTTACAAAGCCGGGCACGAACCCACACCGTATTGGTGATAGGCTTGTATGAGTTGTTAGGTAATCCAACTACCTAACTCATTGAGCCACCCGGGCCCCAATACCACTTTGGACACCAACAAAAAAAATACAAGGTCCTCGCTTTCCAATGCCATATGTTGTCATCTTTTTCAACTTCAATGTTTTCAAGTGAGAGGCAATTGTTCGCTTTGCTGACATTGGTGGCATTGTTAACAATCACTGTTTAGAGGTGGTTGTTTGTTTTGTTAACAATCATTGTATAAACTTTCTTTTCATAATGAAGAGAAATTCTGATTCAAATCTAAAGTTGGTGAGTGCTGAGAAGGAGTGATTTTAAATTGCCCTTCCATACAATTTTTTCTGAAATAAGTACAATGAAATTGGAAATGCGCGGTGGGGACTGTGATCCTGATAAAATGACAAATGGATTTGTGTATTTAGTATAAACAAAAAGTAAAACAAAACAAATGTAAAAAGCAAAAAGAGCCAAGCAAGCAAAATTATTACCCATAATGCAATACTTACACCAGGATGATCTTCTTCCTGTGACCTGTCAGGGTATACTCCAGCTCTCAAGAATGATGCTTTCCAACTGTCGATGTCATCCTGTGATTCCCCCGATAGCTCTAATTGTTTATAATCTTTATATACATTTCTGTAATAAAATATTCAGTGTAAAATTAAGTACTTATTAATGAAAGATTGGTGTGAATATTAATAAGATATTGATGTGAATATTCATAAGATTGCTGAGAATATTCATAAGAACTCAGGGGTGTGGAATTGCCATGCCCGACTCGCCCGACTCGTACATAGAACCTGCCGGACAAGTAGATTTTCCTGGCTAGCTTGTCCGGGGACAAGTTAAAATCAACAAATAAAAATAATTTCTAATTAAAGTACTCTGGGAAGACAATTCCTCAAATGATACTATATCGTAAATATTGACGGTTATATAGATAAATGTTGGGATTTTTTTTATTGGAAATGATCACGTTAGTGGTGTTCCGAAAGCAGCTAAAAATAACCAGAATTGTACCATAATTGTACTGCATTTACTTAACGATAACCGGGACAGTGTAACAGATTTTTACTGGAGTTCCGAATGTGACATTTCCTTGCTTGTCCATAGCTTTTCATAAACAAACAGGGCCTTCCATCCGTGAACGTATAATACAAATCGGGTTGCAGTCGTTACAATGGGCAAATATTTGGTAATAAAAACAAAGACTGGGAATGATTCTGGCCACAATGAACATCACGAGAAATTTAAACGCAAAACTCTAGCGGAAAAGGACACAAGGCTAGCCGATTTCTCATGTTTACTGCTGGATTCTGATGGTGTCTCATATTGAAATATCTGCAGAATATACTCTGATTTTGCTGACAAGAAATCATTAATGTTTATTGGCAAAATCGTGGACAGAATGGATACCTATCTTCCCACCAGTCATCTGCAAAGTATGAAGACGCCACTAAAACTAAATACTAGTACATGACTGTTTTGATTGATAAATCCATTGTCAAGGTTAATCAAAATGAACTTCATTGATGTGAGATTTTTTTTCAACACAGCTTATTCTGTATCTAAAAACAACCAGCCATTCTCTGACTGCATATTCCTATCTGAAATCCAAATTTAAAATGGCCTTCTTTTGGGCAGGGATGTTTGTGTTAACTTTATTAAAACTATATTTCAAATTTTACGCAATGATGATTGATGTAATAGACAATATAAACAAGTTCAATTTAGCAACTGTGTTTATAAGTGTCAAATGTTTGTACAAAAAACAGGACAAGTAGAATTTTGTCCGGACAAGTAACTTTTTTCAGATGACTTGCCCGGGGACAAGTAGAATATTTCAGTATTTCCACACCCCTGGAACTGCTATTTTTTTTTTTTTTTTTTAGAATTTCACTGAATTAAAAACAATAGATTAACAATGTATAGATCTATCTTATTTGACTTTCAGTGTGTAGCTCTGCCAAATATCAACACTGGGCAGAACTGTGAAGCTTTACTAAGCTAAAGTTATTTATAGTAACTTACAATTTACAATACAACAAGATGTGACATCATCTAGAATAAATAAACATTACATAACTACATATAACATTCACTCAAATAACTATTTATTTGTCTACAGCTTGTAGTCTGCAGTTAGTTGTCTACAGTTAGTTATCTTCACTTCGTCATTAATTAGCTGTAGTTAGTTGTCTTCCATTTGTTGTCTACAGTTAGTTACCTTTAGTTTGTCTGGTATTTGTTGTGTTCAGTTAGTTGTCTTTAGTTTGTCTTCTGTAGTTAATTGTCTTCCATTTGTTGTCTAGTTAGTTACCTTTAGTTTGTCTGGTATTTGTTGTGTTCAGTTAGTTGTCTTTAGTTTGTCTTCTGTAGTTAGTTGTCTTCCATTTGTTGTCTA
>MJUT01043991.1:27053-56616 GCA_002080005.1 Gigantidas platifrons | reverse complement strand
GGTTGTCAATTTATACATCCGGCACAACCGATGGATACCCCTTCAAGCCGAAGAAGCTCTCGGTCCCATTTCTATACCCCGGGGTTCCCGCAAGGTTGACCCCTTTTAGAGGACTAAAGCCTCTAGGACAGAGAAACCTGGTGCCTATTCTACCCCGGGACACCCTCTGGGAGGGGGTGCGAAAGAAAGAGGTCATAATAGAATTATTATCTATAACATTACAAACATGTGACTCCAACAAAAATATGATCACAACATTTTAATTAAAATTTGATATGGGTTAGATATGTTATTTTAACCTGGTGATCCACTAACAGCATCTACATTTGGTATGGGGGTCATGTCAAGTAACCTTTCAATCAAAATTCTACTCTTTTCACCAACCAGACTACGATTCAATGCCACCAGATTTCATTGATTGGAGTGAGCAAGTGATTGTTGTTCAATGCTAAATGAGCAATTTTTCATCTTTATCATGGTGAAAACAAGTTAAGTTTGATGAAATAATGATGTCTGCTTTGTAGTACTAGTAGACAACCATGCTTATTTGAATCTTTATAGTGCTAGCTCACTGAAACAACAGTCCACATGTAGACATGTCACTCCTCTCGGACACATTATCCTGATTCTGAGGCCACCTGTCTTTGCTATTACTCCTTACAGAGAATCAGCAAATACACATTTTATAGGTTTTGGTTTGACCCAACCAGGACTCGAGTCCACGATCTACCACACTCTAGGTGAGAGCACTTAATATTACACCATAGATTTGGTTCATCCCTGATTGGTCACTTGAACTGAGATCTTTTGATATCTTAATGTTATTTGACGTTAGTCAGCTACCCGGTAAAAAAAATCTGAAAAAGATCTAATAAACATTTTTTTCCATAACTTATTAACATGCATTAGATATAAAGTCAAGATGACATAATTTATTCAAACATACTTTTGTAGAACACTTGTGTACAACATTAGTCAGTTCTGATATAACCTGGTCTACACATTTTAACGAAGGACCTTTTAATTTGCCCACTTGTTTTTTGACGACTGCCTCAAATGCCATGTCTGGTGTAAATAAGCCAGTTCTGAAAAAATAAATATATACATTTGTAAGATATAGGTACCAGTACAAGAATAATGATCAAATTATAGATTGTTTGGTTTATTGTGTTTAACACCACTTTCAACAATATTTCAATTATATCGTGGCGGTCAGTTTTATTTGTGGAGGAAACCGGAGGACCCAGAGAAAACCACTGACAAACTTTATCACAAAAAGTTGTACACCTTGCCCTGATCGAGATTCGAACTCACAACATCAGTGGTGATAGGCACTGATTACATAGGTAGCTGTAAATCCAACTACCATACGATCACAGCCATGACGGCCCTCAAATCACAGATATCTGCCAGCTGGAATTAAATATGACATATAGAATAACGGCAGCTTTGAAGGTTGAGACAGTCATCACTAGTATTGAAGCAAGTCCGATAGGAAAAGCTGTGATACTAGTGATAATATATGTTGAGTCCTTTAAAATTGATTTTATTGTCTTCATTGGTATTAAACCTCATAATGTGACGTTACTGTTTTTATTGGTATAAAACGTCATGTGAAGTCACACTGACCGATATTTTCCAGTATCAGTCTGTCCTTTGATACTGACAATATCACTAAGCAAGATCAAAGGAAAAATGTCTATTTTACCGATAATCAAAATAACTCATCTACGTTTCTATTTTTATTATTTGGTTGAGGAAAATCACCAACCTGCTGGTAGATTTTATCACATAGTCATACCCAGCACACGTAGCTACACAACATTACAGGTGACATATACTGATTAGATAGGTAGATGTAAATTACAACAACGTGACGACAACTGCCATGACGACCACTGGTCTTGACATTGGAAACAACATGACGTACATGGTATACAATTACAGCGAAAACTGTTAAAACCGAGTCTACCTTGGGACCAACCTTCATGGTCGCGATAGACAGATGTTCAGCTTATCAAGATTAAATTTACTATACATGGTCTTTATTTAAAGTTTCGTGTATACAGAAGTTCGGTTTATTCAAGGATCAGTTTAGACAGGTTTCACTGGGGCTTTTGTGTAGGGGGCTGTTGTCCTGTTCCCATTTCACTGTATATGTAAAATAATTGCCAACCAAATTCTGTATCTTATTGACAGAATATATTTAGAGGTATTGATACTAAAGCTTTTAACTTGCACACATATGTAAGGTTCCTTTACTCAAACGGAGTAAAAAGAAGGTAATCTTAGTAAATAATTAATCATATATGTACTGTGTATTTTGAAAAATGATATATAAAAATAGAGGAATATATGTGTGGTTTGCTAAAAATTTACTTGAGAGACCTGACATGGGTAATGTTTTAATACTTGAAAGTTTAAAATAGTTCATAGCATTTATAATAATTAACACTTGGTGTACAAATATCCCAGAATGCATCATTATATTAGTTCCTGAAAAGTAAATGCTATACAGTATTTTGCTTACAATTGAAGAGTTTGCACAGCAGTCCTCCTCTTATAAAGCCACCCATTATGTAATGAAAAAAGTGTCCTCATAAGAAAGGTGGCCTCTCAATAGGGGAACAATTTACTAGTATTTTACGATCCAAGTGCATCTGAAATCTGGTCTGGTAAGAGGGGTGTCCTTTAATGAGAGGGGCCTTATAAGAGGGGAGTACTGTACAAGTACAAATGATATTAAGAGTGCTAGGTATAGTCAAACATTATTGTGTAGAGGTCTATGAATCCTAGGGACCTATGATTCAAATCTATGAGATCATGGGATTTTTTTTGTTTTTGAAATTTTCATTATTACAGACGGAAATGTGCTATACCACAAAAGTTAGGTCACAAAAAAAAACTGATTAAGCTACTGGGTAAGGATCAGATAATGTGTAAAAAGTAATGCCCAAACACTGCAAATAGAAAAAAACCCATAATATTAAAAGATCAAACGTGAGAAAAACAGAAAGTTAAGCGTTAGTACACACTAATACAATGACTACAAAGAAAGCTATTTTTATTACAAATAAATACACTACTTGTTTGTGATTGGTTGTCTCACCTTACACCAAATATACTTTTAATAGTATACGCAATTTCCTGACGGAGATCATTTTCACCGGTACGATCCATTTGATAAGTCTGCAATCAGAAGTTGACTTAAGCGATAAATTTAATAATAAAGTCTTACCTAATGGCGTGAATGTTCTTAATAATTATTGCAATCTCTCGTCGAAGTTCTCTCTCATCAAACTCCATCTGAAAAACAGTCCCATAATGCCTTGCAAACCCTGTCTTGAAAGGCGCTACATTTTTTTTTTTTAAGCTAAAAGGGTCTTTCAAGACAGCTGTTTCTTCAAAATGAGGTAATAAAACAATTAGAAATGTTCAACAATTTCCACTACCAGTATATGTATTACAGTAGCCCCCTCTTATAAGACCACCCCTCCTGCAATGAAAAAGGGGTGGCCTCTCTTAAGAGGAACAGTTTAGTAGTATTGCACCATCTTTAATGCATCTGAAATCTGGCCTGATACCATGACCATCAGTTTAATTGGCTGACAAACCCAGAGTATCGGTAGAAAAAAAAGATCGAAATGAAAGTTGCAGAGAAACATTTATAATATAAAGCTATATCAAGTACATCTGGCCACACAGGTTTAGTAGTAATAGGCTCTGACTGCACAAATATGTGTAAAGACAACTAGTACGTGATCATAATCATGATGGCCCCTTGGCTCACTTTGAGTGAGCAAGTGATTGTTGCTTAAAGCCAAGTGAGCAAATTTAAAGCTATATCATGGCGAGAACAAGTTACTTTTTTGACGAGATGATGATATTGTCTGTTTTGTACTAGACCAACATGCTCAGTTGGTTTTTAGCTTCGTGCTAGCTCACTAAAAACAACAGTCAGCTGGTAGACGTGTCATTTCACTCTGATATATTATCACGATTCCAGGCCAACCATGCCTTTACTCTTACTTCTTAATACTGTATGTGTTTAGCGGAGAAGCAGCTTATACCAATTTTATATTCTTTGGTTTGGGTTTGAACCTACGATCTATCACACATAAGGCAAGCATGCAAACCATTACGTCACTGATTAAATGTGTCTGACTTAGAAAAATATCACATACATTGTTTCCATGGAAAAGGAGATGCAAAAATAAAACTATACTCCTAGTCACAGGCCAAAATCGACTTCACAAAGTTCAGTGGTAATAGGCACTGATTGCATAAGTAGATGTAAATCCAACTACCATACAATCACGAAAAATATCACCTCTCGTCTGACATTAAAAAAAATGACTCCATGCATTCCATCAATACAGGATGCAAATAAAATATTTTCAAAGCAAATCTTAAAAACATAACGTTATTTCGGCATAGACAAAAACCTACACATGTCTCTGTTTAGGAGTAGGGCATTATATTGTACGCAAAGTTTTTAAACCTCAGAGATCTCATTCCGAACTCTTACCTTGACTAGTTCAAAGGGGAATCTTTCGTGAAAGATTCTGTTTATTCTGGCACCCCCACTAAGTTCTAATGTACTGATTTCTGCTCCAGAACCTTCTATACTCTTCTCAAAATCTCCACCAAACTGGGTACACATTCTATAATATATAACATTCCCATTCAAAATTGAAACAAAATAAAATAAAATTTGCATAATACAGTAAAACCTGTCTACAAAGAACCCTGAATCAACAGGAATACAGTATAAACAAAACTTTTGACATTTTGTGTTTTTTGCCAAGGTACAAAAATGTAGCATGTCCCATGGTTTTCTCAAAACAAACACGCTGCTTAACGATCTTAAACAAGATAAAATTAACAAGTTTTGAATAAAACTTTATGATCTAGTTTCTGTAACATCAGAGGTCTGTATGTGTGAATAAAAAAAAGGATGATTAGATTTCAAAATCTGATAGGTCCACTAAATCTAAAACAATGCCAATTTCATTGAAAAAAGTACAAAAAATTTGCCCACTTTGTCTGGTTTGGCGAGAACTGCATTTATGGTTGTTTCAATAATAAAAAAAACCTACTGCATCATAGCTTTAGTTTTTCTTGCTGGATCGTCTGGTCTAAAATTTTTGAATTCCTCCACGTCTTTCTCCATAGCCAACAATTGAGACTGTAGTTTGTTCCGCAAGGCTGGTAGGGTATCTTTAATGTGGTTAGTCAATTGTTGATTCAAAATTCGTTGAAGAAATGGAGTTCCCATTCTGTCTGCCATGTGCCTAAAGTAAATGACAAATTCAAAAAAAAATAAAAATATATATATATTTCTAGATTCGTCTTAATACGTGACAATGTAACACTATTAAAGCTATATTTTATCTTATAAAGTGGATGTGGCCGAGTGTTCTAGAGCACTGAAAACAAGGCTAAGTGAAAGGTACTGTAGTGTATCAAAGTTGTGGGTTTGAATCCCATCAAGGCTAGTAGAACAAAAATGGTGTTAGCTGAAAAATCTAATTCTAACACTGTTAGGTTTAATTTTCAGACATACATACCTATTTTCTTAAATGAAGTTTCTCTGATGTTTACTCTCACCTTTTATTTCATATTAAAAAAAGTTAACAACAATAATGGGCATTGTGGCTTCTATTTTTCACACTTATGAAATGTGCAATACCTTTAAACAATGTTCATTATTCAAGCCAGGACCTAGATTTCCAATGTCATATGTTGCGGTCATTTTTTATGTTCAATATTTAAAGAGGTGAGAGGTGATAGTTCGTTTTGTTGATATTGGTAAAATTGATGACTGTGATGTTTAAATTTTTCTTTTCATAATCAAAAAAGAATTTTTGTAGAAACACTCATCTATTTAATTGAGGTCAAGGTCATCAAATCTGTGCATAGAGTGCTGTAGTAATTAAAGATGTATTTATGCATTTTTGCACAAAATTCTATGTGACTTTGTAGGATTAAATAGTGTCCACCGTGAAATATTGTCCTCTGTTACAATTGTTTTCTATGATAAAGTTCGAGGACGGAATAAAGGGCAGAGGTGACATCTTTTGGTCTGTTGGGGATTTTTCATTTGAAAAAGATACAATCGGACACAATTTCACAGGACACTATTATGTCTTACAACTTTAGCCGATTTTTGGCTATCCTGTTTAGGCCCTTTGCTTTACTAGCTCCTAAAAATTTTTAAATAATTTGGCTTTAAGCGTACCTGATGAAGGTTATTCCAGAAACGTGTCGTGTGCACTTAACTTGATATCTACGTTTTTATTACCAGTACAGCAAAACCTGTATAAATTAACCAGCTTTTGTAAGAAAATGAACAATCTAAGCAGGTAAATCCATCTTGAAAAGAAAGATAACCCACCTGTATGCTGGATGACTTAAGAAAAACTTGCGTTCTCCAGCCAAGGCAGCTCGGATATCTTTTCTACCTTCAATGTCTTTCTGACTTCTATTTACTACACCAATATAACCTATAAATAGACAATTAAAGTCAATATTATATATGCTGTAACAGTGTATTTTAAGAGAAGAAGGTCCAAGCTGTCTTTTGATTGGATTGACAACCAGGAATTAGAATAAAATGGCATTTAACTGTACGTTGATTATAAAGCGATTAAAAAAGCGTGGATGACATCTTCACTTTTTGAAATGAAGCTCACTGTTCGTGAGTTTATTGATAGTGACAATGACAGTTCAAACTTTGAAAATGTCAGTTTACATTCCAATCTATCTGACAATGATTCTACTACTGATGACTCTAGAGATTGACGATGACAAGGAAGTTCTTCAGAGGCAAAAACAGTTATCCCGAGTGTAATCAGATATTTTGAGTCCAGAAATTCTACAACTGAGGACGGTTGGGCAAACATTTTCAGTTCAAGTGTAAAATCGAACAGGAATCTGGTATAATAATACCCAACAAACTGATTGATAGGGAAAATAATATTCTAAGCGAGGAGATTTACAACCTGACTTTCACAAAACTTTCGTGACATGTGACTGTAATAATATTAACAATTAAATAATCTACCTCTTCTCAGTGGTAATGTTCTGTTCTCCAAGATGTCTCGGGCATCTGTTCCTTCGTCCATCAAATCTAATTTAGTTATAACTCCAATTGTTCTTATACCTGTAATAGAAGTCATAATAAAATCAAGTGCTCTCCAATTCCAAAACAAACGTGCAATCAATGTCTATGACCACTAACGTCTTGAGTTAGAACCCCATTCATGGTGAGGTGTACTCGATACAACATTATCTGATAAAGTTTGTCAGTGACATGCGACAGGTCTGTGGTTTTCTTCGGGTATTCCGCTTTCCTCCACCAATAAAACTGACAGCCACAATTTGACTGTGGTATTGTTGAAATTGGTGTTAAACACCATAAACCAACCTAAATCAAACCATCAATTCCAAAACATAGAGCAGGGCGAGACTATTCATTATATGTTAGTTAACTTAGTTGACTCAGGTTCAAAACTACTGTTATATTTCTCATTTGATTTATAAGGTTATTCATTTTTCTTTTAAGAGACGGTTCTGCTGTGGCTGTGATCATCTGGTAGTTGTACAATTTACATCAATCTACTATATAGCACTTTATATCTGTGGCGTCAAAATTTTGCAATTTTATAAATCCGATTTATTGGCGGGTATTTATTTTTGTGTGGCAGTTTTATGAAATTGTTTTTAACGATTTTACCAGTATCACCTATACCAGTAATCAACTTCATGGTACTGTAGATACATTTTTGCTTCATGGCTGACGATTATGAAATATTGGCGGTGTTTATATTTGGCGCTTTTGGTCAAATCCGCCTATAGCGCCAAAAATAAAACCGCCGCCAAATATAGACACTATACAGTATGCAAATCAGTGCCCATCATCACTGAATTGAGAGTTAAATTCTCACTTGTGGCGAGGTGTTCTCAATACAACATTATTTTATTTGATCAATCTTTTCAGTGACTTGTGACCCATCAGTATTTTTTTTTTCTGCTTTATTCCACAAGTGTCTGCTACAATGTAACTTCATCATTGTGAAAAGTGGCATTAAACACCAATCACCATAACCATTTAAAGAATTGTAAATAAAATATGCATTGGACTTACTTTTAAATTTCAACCAATTCTGCAATGTTCCTTCACTTTGGTTGTTTACTGAATTTCCTGGAGGATTAAATTCTAGTATGTGCACCCTGCCACTTCTTACTGAAGTGCCTGTACCAAGCCAGATCATGTATTTGTGTGTTAAGGGTATTGATTTTGCCTCTTTATACTCTTTTTCGATTGGATTTTGGAACTGTTCTGACAGTGTGGTACTTTTTTTGTTTTTCATTCTATTATATGTACTTTCGTATATCCATATCCTTTCCGATCACAGATTTTATTATTTATTCTTAATTCTATAAGTCTGAAACTATATTTAATGCTGACAATTGTGTAATTGATGAAAAAAAAAAAAAAACCTTATAATTTTCTAGAAATACCTTGAGGATCGACTTCTTTAGAGATTTTTAGAGCATCAGAGTTGGCCAAGTCCGTGTTGGCAGGAGAAACAGCCAGAATAAGACAGCTATCTTTAGAAATAAATTCTAACAACATAGTACGAATTTGTGTTTCAATGTCAATTGGTTGTTTCCCTACTGGTACCTTTGTCATTCCTGGTAAATCTATCAACGTCAGATTCAGCACTGAAAAAATAAAATGGAAGACCTTATATCACCGTTATTCTGATAATTTTCTAGAATTTTTCTACAAAATTTTTACTTGCAGCACTCATTTAAGTTTAAATACAATTATTGTCATGTCATAATCAGGTGCCCGGGTGGTTCAATGTGTTAGCTAGTTGGACTACCTAACAACTCATACAAGCCTATAACCAATACAGCGTGGGTTCGCTCCCAGCTTTGTAAATTAAAAAAAAGAGTGCACTCGACTCGCAGCCGCAAGTGATAAAGTTACCAGTTGCTTGCCCATGGTCAGTGATTACCTGCGGGTACTCCAGCTTCCTCCACCACTAAAACTGGTTGCCATGATATAGCTGAAATATTGCTGACAGTGGCATTGAACAAAATAAATCAAATCAAATCAAATCATGTCATAATCTATTTATTACATGTACTTCTCAGACTTGTTTTTTTTTTTGACAAAAACCGCTCATGGCGAGATGTACTCGATACAACATTATGTGATAAAGCTTGTCAGAAACTTGCAGTAGTTGGTGGCTTTCTCCTGTTTCCTCTACCAATAAAACTTACTGCAATGATTTAATTGAAATATTGTTGAAAGTGGAGTTAAACACCATAACCCTAACCCTTTGACAAAATATTTTGTAAAGACAAAACACCTGTAAAACAATATATATGTTACAAAATTAATTAGTATTCCTATACAATGATGATTGAAAGCACCAAAGGTGATGTTAAATGATCGAACTGCTCAGTTGCATGTAGATGCACAATCCCAAAATATCAGTATAATACTTCTAGAAAAAGATGTCAAACTTTGAAATAGTAAATTGAGAGCAAACTCCAGAGACATCAATATGTTATTCACATAAAACAGCTTTTTATCCAATGTTCCCGAATATGTTACATTTTCTTGTATATACATTTGTATATATATAATAGTGAAAATTTTGTCAGCATGGCCAAGAGGGAAAGACCTTGGCAAGTCTGCTATTAACAGGAAACCTTCATTTGTACCTCGTCTGAATTATCGTTTACAACTCCTTTACAAAACTCATTCCCACAAAATAAAACATAATGTAGATGTTCCTTTACCAAAGAATCTAATGGGATTAACTTCTTTAACCACAAGCAAACCATTGCTTGTAGTTTTAAAAGTTACAAGCATAATTCAGTGTTATCTGATATTTAAGAAGCATTGGGTGGGGGGATAACTACTAATATGAATATTGAATAGTGCCAAAAATGGAAAGAACAGTTGGTGTAGGAGCTACTACTATAACATGCAACAACCCAGTTTTACATTCTATTACATTATTATTTTATTTCCCATCAACTGTTTACCAGACACTACATCTGTTTTGAAGGGGCAAGCAAATCAATGTGACAGTCAAAGTTAAATATAGTGCATTCTGAACCATTTGTGGGTTTAATTTTATACCTTGGAAAAGGGAAATATTTTTCTATATGGGGTCTTTTTTGCGGAAGGGGAATGTGACTCTTGAAAAAATTTACAACACTTATTAATAGATTTGACGATGAACTTTTATCCAATGATATATATAGCCTTCCGAAGACAACATCCGTGTCCTTTCCATTTTCATCTTTTTTGTTTCGAAGCCAACATCAACATTCAATTCCTGGAATTCCCTCATCCATTTAAGGACACCTACTGGAGTATTATACAGGTTTTTTTTCATTATTTGTGTCCAAGTTTGTTTGCCAGTTGCTACTTTCATTTCATGTTTATTTTTAGGTGGAACATACATGTACTTTAAAAGCATGTATTGTTTACGTCAGGCTCAGCAGTGAGTCAAGGTTAACAGGTCAAAACCTCTTCGGGATTTTCTAAACTTTTTATTAGATAGTACGTCAAACATTAGAACACGTGTTGTCTAAAGCACTGGTTCCCAGTCCTGAACAAAACTACGATGGTCGAGAACTAATGACACTGACAAACCAGTTGAATTGTACAACAGTGTAGGATATAAATAGACTGTTTTAAAATTTATTCTAAAATTAAAAACAGAAAACACACATTTCGGAACAGGACAAAAGTAGAAAGGTACAATTTTTGTACACTTGCTGAAATATCCACACGCATTTTTTGTTGTTCAAATGTCAATTTTCAGACGCAATACGAAAATCAAAGTCTCTTACATAGTAAAAATATCAATTTCTAGATATTGAAATATCCATCCGCAAAATCCACGTTGCAACAAAGAAATACTGATAGATGAGCAAACGTGCATATAAGTACCCGATTTTAAGGGGGATTTATAATATATGAATGTTGCATGCATGCACTTTCTGATATTTAAGTTACTCGTCCTCTTACAATTGACTCTATATATGGACTATATTTTTGTCCGGGCGGAAGGTTGCGACACATGTTGTGTAAAGCAGTGTCTTCCGGTTTGTATTTCTCATGCACGAGCGCTAGCATTAAACGATATCTCACTCTGTTCGATCGTTTAAAAATCGTGGTCACTCAAAAATTTGAAATTATTAGTTGTGAAAAGATTTTATCCATACATTTATCTTACCATGAGGAGAATATACTCTTAGGTTAATTGGTACATTCGAAATATTTTTCTCTCCTCCAGTAACACGATCTGTTTCTGCTTCAATTTCTTTCCGTACTTGATCAAAATCTGCATAATACTTTCCTTTTTGATGCAAAAATTCTGCATACTCTGTTAAATAAAAAGAGAAAAATACAAGTTAGACTTTATCTTACGTTGTGAGTTCGAAACGTGCTCAGGCGAGGTGTACTCGATACAATATTATGTGATAAAGTTTGTCAGTGACTTGCGACAGGTTGGTGGTTTTCTCTGGGTATTTTGCAAGTGGCGTTAAACCCCATAACCCATCACATCAAATACATAAATACAATATTTCCAAAGGAACAATAAGAAATTGAACCTCAAATCTATAAATTTCAAATTCCAAATATTATTTCAAATAAATATACGGACGGTATACCACCCATGCTGCTTATATTGTCATTTGTGTGATAGGTGAAAGATATAGTAGCCATCTTTGTGTAAATACTTACTACAACTCACAATTTTTTTCCAATCCAATTTGGGAAATTCTGTTTCCACCCATTTTATTTAGACATCTTTGGTAATCCATGCCTAATCACGCCCCAATATTCTACACTCATGAGGTCAGCCGTGGTTTATTGACGATGCCTTTTACAATGTTTGTGTGATACCACAAGAAACATAAATGTACAATCATTACAGTTACCTACCTGAATGTGAATTGATCAGCTGTAAAACCAGAGGTCTTCTTGTTACGATACCATTTCCTCTTGGTAAAAAATCTCTGTAAAACAATACATACATTTGTATATTATCAAAGATCAGATCTGAAGCTAATGCACCATCAGAAAATTTCTGATATCCATTTACAATTTAGACAAACATCTGTTGGAACAATACCTTTTATTGACCTATATTATTTAAAACAGCCTTAATAGTAAAGACAAGTCAAGTTGTCTACCTTAGCAAAACTTAAGGTCTTGTTTACCAAGATATATCAAAGTGTCGTACATTACATAGAGTTGTCCCCTTCTTATAAGGACAACATTTCTGTAGTGTAAGTGGGGTGACGTTAGGGGGGGGGGGGGAATNTATTTGGTAGGATTGGCCTATTACATTGTAATAGGAGGACGATTTTCTAATAAAGTATTTTTCAACGCCATCTTTATTAAAAATTTGACAACAAATTCAGTCATTGTAGATGTATCTGCTGTAATTTTTCCAGTGATACATGCCGTTCAGTACGGGGTGGTATGAGGTACTTTTACCCATCTAAAATGGTATTTGGTACTTCCTTATTTTGAAGGGTGTTGTATAAAATATTCATGAAAATTGTTCAAATTTTAAGAAGAAGAAGTACCGGCTGTAAAATAGTGAAGTACTGGTACACTTGAAAAATACTGAAAGTCCTGAGTGTTATAAATATATACATGTACATGTAGGAAGTCTATTGTTTCATCGTAGTTCAACTTACATCAAATTATACAGAGATATACAAAAAATATTTCTGGTTAATAAAATATTTCATTATATTATATTTCATATACATGTAAAACCATCTTTAAAAAAAATATATAAAAATTCCAATGTTAATTCTTGTTCTATTTAAATGAAATTTATATTACTATTTAATTAAATGAAATTTACAATTGTATATCAACAAAAGTTAATTTTGTTAAATGAAGTTTTACACTGTACATCATTTAATTTCAGTAGAATTTTGCAATCTAAGAATTTGAAGAGTTCCTGAGTTAAACACAAAACTAATCTTTGAATGTCAAAAACACAATACGGTAATTAATAGTGATTTTGAAGACAAAAAATTCAAGTTTGTGATGAAATCAGTAGTTACTATTTAGAAATCACACTTTGAAAAATTATTTCACAATATTTAAAGTTTTTGTACAAAAACCACATAAAGCATCCTTGCTTCAGTTGATACACATTTTATTTTTTTTAAATCTGATAAAAATGGACAAGTTTTTGAAAACAAATGTTTTAAATGAAATATATTGATTGATTGATTAGTATTTAACTCCAACTTTAGCAATATTTCAGCTACATTTTTTTGTATATCGTAGCGTTAAATGAAACATAAGTACATTCTAAAATGTGGGAAAAAAAAACATACAAAAAATATAATTTAAGAATAATAAGACACTGTAAGTCAAAAGTTAAATTTGAATGTCACAAAAATACAATATAATGACAGCACTTTTTTGTAGACAAATAATTTTAAAATTGTGTTTAACTTTAATCATGAATATTGAAGCCATACTTCAATAAATTATTTAACAATATGTAGACATTTTTGATTTTGTTGATACAATTTTTATAAAAATCAGACAAGAATTGACCTCAGGAAAACATTTTCAAACTGATTTAAAATGAAATATGTGTATAATGTATAAATTTAATGACTGAACACTTTTTGCATGTCCCTGTAACTTTTATTTTAACTTTGAAAATCACTAATATCGCTACTTTGAAACAGTAACACCATTTGTTTTAGCCGTCTGTATAAGGCCATTACATATTCAATGACGTTTAAAAACCTTGGTTACCGTCATAAACACTGTTACTCATAAACTTGTGACATTGTTGTTGCTTAGTGTAAACATATTTTATTAATTAAGACATATCATAAATTACATACATAGTGTGACAAATACAACTGCAATTGAATTAATTAAAGGGATCCGAAAACAAGCTATTGAGCTTATATAAATTCGTCTCGTTGTTGCTTACAGCAATAAATTACACTCCTGTATAATGACCGATCGTAAAGTATTGAGATTTTTACACTAGGTAAATTTGTAGGAGTAATTAAAAATCTCATGTTAAAATGTACTAAAATATCAATAAGCTTATCTTACACCAAAGTTTATAAGGGGAGATAATCAACTTGTAAACGAAAGGTTCAAAATTTATGAGGATCTATAAATTCTATATATTCTTTTCGAAATCTTTATAATCTTAAGCATATGCTATAGTTTTAAGGAATTTTAATTCATTCTAATTTGTTGCCAATTATTTACTGCATGCTATAACTGATCTATGTATGAATTAGTAATGCATGTTGTTATCTTGTGTCGTTTTTATGTTATGTACATGTATATGTTTTTATATTCGGTCAAAAGCTCTTCAGAGCTTGTGTTGTATATTTTATTTTATGCCGAATCAAAATAAATTTTTCTTATCTTATCTTATAACATATAAAATTGTAAGGCCACCCATGGATATAAAAAAATTGTTTTAAAAGCTTTGATGATCAACCCACCAAAACTAAACCTCTGCACAAATATTTTATCAAGAATTTCAAAGAAAATATATTTTCTACATGAAAGAAAGCCTTTTTTCCAGAAAAAAAAGTAGTTGAAAGAGAATAAAAGCCTTAGGCCAAAGAAAATAGATTGTTGGTTTCCCCTAACCGTGTCAGGTCAATTTATCCTGCCATTATTTAACTCACAGTGTCGACAGTGTTAAACATGCATAATATCTTATTAGGCCTCTTAGTGACAGTAAGGCTAAGATTTTAAAAGAAGCTGTTTCTTAACTTTTCATTTCTCTCTAGTTTTTTTTCCAGATTTTACGCTCCTTTATGGACCACTGATATCTAATACACATGATACAAGACTGAGACAAATTGTGTAAATTATTTACTTTTTCAATAAAGAGTGATAAAATGGTAAAGGTAAACAACAATATGCGAGCGACTAAATTGGTTTTTTTTTAAATTTTACGAGAAAATATTTTCATCCTTATTATAGTGATCGATACCAAGATTGAAGATACTAACCTGTTCAATATAATTTTCTTATTGGTTTCAATAATGGGGGCTCCATTTGGGAGGCAAAAATAAAAATTTGACATGTTAGAGAACTAATCTTTACGACATGGGACTAATTTGTCATACCATTATTAAATTTTTCTAATTATCGTGACAATGTTAACATAACAGGGAGTATTTCTCCTTTTCAACTGTACAGCTCGTCAATTTAATTACATGTAATTAATTGTTACTAACCGTTCACTTTCCCTTCACAACAAAAAGACATAGATTTTTGTTGTTGTTGTCTTTGAAAACAGAAGTTACAGTTGTGATTGAAACTTTATGGGAAATGATCAATAGAACATCTAATGCTAGCTATGGATTTGTACTAAATATTCACGATATTGACATTTTGGCTGTCAATCAATGGAGAGAAATAGGGTTATTATATCAATTCCAGGAAATAAATTGATTGGTCCGTTTCACTTTTGTTCATCATCCATTCATTACTGTCTAAACGGTAAACCACGTCTTTAACTTGTAAATATATTTTCACAAACATCATACATGTACATGTACAATATAGATCTATACATCTGTTGTAAAATCAACAAAAATCACTTTGTAAATTATTTTCCGAATTACCATATTTCAGATTTGTGGGTTTAAAGATAAATGTTAATTTACACTCAGTTTATCTACACTGTAAACTTATAATATTGATCTTGACCTTGTAGACAGAAACCATATATGTTTCATAAAACTTGATTACTCAGACACAAATTTTGGTAAAAAATAATATTATTTTTACAGGGAAACCATATATATGTTTTTATTTGTACATTATATTATGTACAAATAAAAACATATACATGTATATGGTTTCCCTGTAACAGGATTGTTAATTTTTAGTATTTAATTTTAGTTGAAATATATAACAAAATCAGTCAATTTTTATTTGTTGTGTTTAAATTATGTACAAATAAAAACCACTCATAAACATAATGAGCAAATAAACAATCAAAATATAAACAATTCTGAATGTTTTGGTGTAAAATTTATTAAAATCTATCCAGAAATGACTTCACAATAATTTTTTGAAAAAAATATGGTTTTGGTTGATTATATAGGAATTTTTTAGATGTTGAAATACTTTTGGCAGAATACTGTATGTTTCATAAAACTTGATTATTCAGAAATAATTTTTTGAGCAATTTTTTTTTTACAGAGAAACCATCTTAAATGTTTCATAAAACTTGATTATTTAAAAACAAATTTTGGTGTAAAAATAATATTATTTTAGAATGAATTATACACACACAACGTACAATAACTGTAAATTGACTGAACAAGCATATGACCAGAAAAAACATAAAATAATTAACCATGATTTAAGATTTTTAGGAAGATACAAATTTAAATAAGCAATCAAATTCTTATATTATATAAACTTTTCTTCTCATTAACTAGATTGTATTTTCAAGAAAAAACAACAACAAAAAATTGAAGAAAGTCACAGCTTCCATGAAAAAGGGGCATAACTCTGGAGCCATAAATCAAATATCAACGAATTTCAAAAACTGACCTGCATATAACTATGCACACTGCTAGGGATTAAGTAAAGGTTAAATGCTGGGTGTACACATAACTCCACATTAAAACAAAAATCAGTTACAGTTATATTGTGGTGGTTAGTTTATATAAGATTAAGACGCCACTCTTCTTACAAGGCCACTTTGTCATTGCAGAAAGGGTGGGCTTAAAAGAAGAAACATGTATGCAAAACTGCTCATTACTACATGATACAAAAAGAAAACATCCTTTTAGCCACTTTGTGGCCTCTTGATTTTGTACATGAAATACGAAATACAGTTAAACCTCCTTTAGTGACCACCTCTGTTAAGCAATAACTTGCATTATGTGACCTTAATTTTAATTTCCCTTCATAGTGCATTTCATATTAATTCATCCTGTGTCTACTGACCACCTGTCTGATGTGACCCAATGTCAATGATCCCTTGGAAGGTTTGACTGTCTTCAAAATTTCAATACCCAGTTAGGGTATTGTCTGAAAATTTTCAGTGGTCAGGGTCAAACTTTAGTTGTCTTTGACTACCGGGCCCCTGTTAAGCTTTATCCCTGACATTATTGTAATGTATTGATGTTTTAGACAGAATATATATAAATACAATTGTTCTTAATGATTACATGTATATTTTTAGGGCAATTATGTAATAAGTAATTTTTCACACCAATTATTTAATAATCAACAAATTTGAGCAGTCATTGTATGGTAAATTAATATTTTAAACTATATCATTATTCTCATCAAACATTAATAACTAGCAAGTTTAGTTACAACTGTCAACTATGTGTATATTCTACATCAACTACAGTATGTGTACATGTCACAGCGATTTTTAAAAAAGGTGATACTTCTTTACCTTCTAATTACCGCCCAATATCACTGATTAGCTGTGTCGGAAAAGTAATGGAAAGGATTCTATACAAACACGTATACAACCATTAAATGCAAAACAAGCTTTTCTACCAGTACCAATCTGGTTTTTTGCCTAAGCATTCCTCAGTCCACCAATTAATAGAACTATATAATACTATTCTCTTGAAAAAAAAGAACTCTGTTGCTTCGTTTTCTGTGATTTCTCAAAGGCTTTCGATAAAGTTTGGCACAAAGGTTTGATACATAAAATGAATTGTTATGGAATAAAAGGGAATTTACTAAAATGGTTTGAAAATTATTTATATTGTAGACACCAAAAAGTAGTAAACAGAGATTCGTCGTCCTAATACAATGTCAGAGTTCTTGAAATTTTTTTGGTTGTGTCAGACATTCGGACTGACAACCTTCAAGATTTTGTCAGTCCGAACAAACTTTTGTCAGTCCGAACATTTATAAATAAAATATTATATTAACTTGTTTTTAGCCTTGTGTTTTTTGCATGATTTCAATAGTATTTATGCATTTATTCAGATTCAATTAATAATAACATCATTTGACCATCTAACAAGATAGTTTAGTTGCCCATTACCTACGCTCATTTCTTAACCATGGCCTCTTATCTTTCCATGATTCGAGGAAAAGACGTTTGCGTGTTTCCTCGTATTTCTTTTTTTTTATCGACGTGTGGCAATGGGTCAACCTTTCTTTTAACCCCCGGCTTCGCATCCGTATGAAACTGTATTGGCCATGCGGCCATCTTGTCAAAATGTCAGTGGGATTGCGTTATATTACATCATGAGTTATTTTACATCTGGTTTACATTAATTATTTATTACATTTATACATTACCTTTTTGTATTTCTCATGATACCAGTTGAAGAGATCCCAACAGTACATGGAGCACAATATAAGAATGAAAAGCGGATGTTTCCGAGTGATTGCAGGGATATACACTAACTTTTGAACCATGGTCGCCACCTGGTCTCCTAACTTTCATTTTCAAGGAGCCCAACAAATAATTTAGGTGCCCAGCTTTTTTTTCAGGTAGATTACAGATATGGTAAATCAGATATTTTAACAATATCTCCATTTTGACTTGTTTTTGGATTCTGTTGTTTTTTTGAATAATTCCTTTAACTTGTTCCTTCGGTATTCTGTTGCGGATATATGTTATATGTGTTTTAAAGTTAATCACCAATTTTAATCTTATACTGTATACTGTATTTATGAATATGATTAAAACAAAATCTGAAAGAATTAGAAATATGACTTTCATTCTTTTAATTTTCAGTTGTGGTTTGCTTAGCCATAGGCTCTGAAATAGTTGAAATATATTGTCAACAAACAATTATGCATTGTCATCTGGCCATGTAAAATTGATTGTTGGTTTCCCCTACCATAGGAAAATTTTAAGGACAGGCTTGTATGCAGGGTTTTTTTCTTCAAGAGATGTTAAACCACAAATTCAAAATGAACAAACATGTGTCTTATGGGATGTAGAATATGCTTACCACCAATGGTACACCTGGTCTCACTTTTGGTCCTATAATGGTATAAAGGAGTGTGTTGTGTTAAAATTTTTGTTTTTTTCTTGTTTCTGTCAAATCAGTGTTTTGGTATCTTTCCCGTGAAGGTCACAAAATAAATCATAAAGGCTTTTGCTAAGCCAATAAAATTGCATCACTCATATTTCGTTGATAAATGCGTATATTTCTGTAAATAGTCAGAACGGTTCCACTGGGCACATCACCAGTGGCCATTTTATCCATAATGTACGTCACGTACAGGTTTTAAATCATGATCATTTTACCGATATCCTAAGCGCTTTGGCTATCTTAGAGTTAGAATAGAGGGCCGGTGTGTTAATTTTATTTTATTTTATTGTATTTATTAGTAATAGTAATAAAAGATAACGACCCGGCGGCAAAAAATTGACTTGAGGAAACCGACAATCATTTCTCAGGGATAATTCTACTGATACCGCTGATTTCGATATACCATTACCAAAATAAGTAAAATAAAAATCGGAAACCAGTCGCAATTTTGGTACGTCTAAAAACCGGTGCGGGAATTACAGGATCGCATATTTATCGGACATCTGGACCAACAGAGGGACTGAATTTATCGGACATTTAGATTTTTTATCGGCAAAACCGACAAAACCGACACTTTTCAATAACTCTGCAATGTATGTGTCTGTGTCTGCTGGCGTCCCCCAAGGGCCTGTTCTTGGCCCTATGTTATTTCTGATTTACATCAATGATATTGGTGATAAGCTTCTTTCCTTAAGCCGTTTGTTTGCTGATGACACTTCCCTTGACTATGCAAGCCAAGATGAAGATCAAATAAAATATGTCATAAATCATGATCTACATGAACTTGGTGACTGGTCAAAGAGATGATTGATGTCTTTCAACCCAGAAAAAACTGAAATCATGCTTTTTAAAAATGTAGAAAACTCAACAAATTAAAATTTTTATTTTGATGGAAAATTAATTCCACTTACATCAGATCATAAACATTTGGGGATAACATTTAGCGAGGAAGCAAAATGGAATAAGATATGATTATAATCTAATGATTATGAAGTCTCCCAAACCGGCCACTGACAACAGGTTTAAATGAACACTTTGCATGGTGACAAATTCTGAGCTTGATTTTTTGCGGTATTGTGGTGGCCATTTTGAAAATGGAGACCGGTAGATATTTTGCGATGTCGGGAATCTATTCCGGACATCATAATCTACCTACATATGAAATTTCGTTGAAATCGAACAATGTTGAATTTGTGCGATATTGTGGTGGCCATTTTGAAAATGGCGACCGGTAGAAAGTTTTCAATGTCGGGAATGAATTCGGGACATCATTATCTACCCACATATCAAATTTTGATGATATTGGACAATGTTGAATTTTTGCGGTATTGTGGTGGCCATTTTGAAAATGGCGACCGGTAGAAATTTTTCAATGTTGGGAATCAATTCAGGACATTATTATCTACCCACATATCAAATTTTGATGATATCGGACAATGTTGAATTTTTGCGGTATTGTGGAGGCCATTTTGAAAATGGCGACCGGTAGAAATTTTTCAATGTAGGGAATCAATTCGGAACTTCATTATCTACCCACATATCAAATTTTGATGATATCAAACAATGTTGAATTTTTAACACCGATTATTTATGCCGTGTTTGGCAACCATTTTGAAAATGGCAGACATCTTGAAAATTTTGAAACGCAGAATTGCTCCTCTAATGGTGACCTATCACTATGTCACATTTTATGTCTCTATCATTATCAATTTAGAAGTTATCAACATTAATGTATGAAATTTCAACTTTCCCATAGGATTCTATAGTAACCCCCACCCCCTTTGAACCCCTCAAAATATGACCTTAACCCCCTTTACCACAAAGCTGAAACCTTTAAGACCAACTAGATACATATATCTATAACTCCACCAAGTTTCATGAAATTCTGTTCAATAGTTCCTGAGATCTGCCGTGGACAAGTTCATGGCCCACGGAAAGAAAGGAGAAAGGAAAAAGGAGGAGAATAATAATAATAATAAGAAACGGAGCAAAAACAATAAGACCGTTGAGTAAATAATAGAGTGCTCTCCCGTGTTAGTAACTAACGTACCTCCCTTTGACCTTATTCAAATATTTTTTACAGGTACATTTGTATTTATCGCTGTTGTATTTACATTTATCACATATTTATTAAATACATTGTATTTTATTATGAAAAACATTTAAAATACAACATGTACTGCCAAGACACGGATGCATATGAATAAATTGAATATTTACTTCAGCAATGGAAACAAAATTTGCGGGAAAACGCTCAATCGGGAATGTAAACAAAACAATTAGGTAACAGCTGATAAAAGTGAGAAATAAAATCAAACAACGGCAAAAAGTGCAAGACAGGGAAATCTCAAACACCCTCTGGTAGGATTTCAATCGTTCGCTGACGAGGCTCGCCGATTGAAATCTTGCCCTCGGGTGTCGGAGATTTCCCTGTCTTGCACTTTTGCCGGTGTTAGATTCTATATGTCCCAGCTACAGTAAGGGAATGGAATAGCCTTAATCTTTCAGTGCGTACTTTTGACACATTATCTAAATTTAAAAAGGCAATCCGCAGTTCAATCTCAGTGCCAATTCCGAGACACTATTCTTATGGTCCTACAAAACTAAATATAATTCAGGGTTGTCATTTTCAACCGATTGCCGATGAAAATCATCGGTTAATTTCACCTTTTGCATCGTTTACTTTAAATTTGGATTCCATAATTTTTAAAATTACAAATGGAAATTTTTTTTTTTTTCACTATTATTAGGATCTAAAGGCCTTTCCACACCAAATCTTATCGGTAACATGTCAATTTCCATCGGCTACTTAAAATCATAATGAAAACCCTGTAATTCTAACACAGCTTCGCTGCAATGCATCCTTCTTGAATTACGATTTATGTAAAGTTAAAATTTTATCAAATGCTTCCTGTAACTGTGGCGCACCATGTGAAAATTCTCACCACTTCTTTTTTGATTGTGACAAATATACAGATAATAGGGAAATATTATTTAATAGTCTTAACTGGCTACCTTCTAACATTAATATGGGACGAAGTCCCAACTATGGTAGAAATAGCAATTTTTTTTCTATATACTAATGACTAAATTTTCATGCACTGGAAATGACATACCGGAAGTCAATACATGGTTAAATCTGTGCAGAAAAAAATCGGATGCGGACGTTTCGTACCTACATTGGGACTTAAAAAACGACGGAAGATTTAGGTCTGGGTCCCCCTATTTGCCCCCTCTTATAAGAAAATCTGGATCCACCCTCGGTCTACTTTGAAAAATATTATAGGTCCATATATCCGAGTTAATATTGTTTTCAAAAAAAATATTGGACTTCGTCCCAAGTTAGGCAGGGATCGCGCTGTCGGTCGCCAATGTCGCAATTTGTGATTTTTTTTCTTGACTGGCGACTGAAATCGGCTTCTGGCGATTTTTTTGGCGCCTAGATTTCCTTGTGTACAATTATCTATAATCACTGTGTACCGTAACAAAAATCAATAATCCATAAAATACACTACAATGACAATTTTATTACATGTTACAAGCACGCGGTTACAAGCCAATCAACGGATTATAGAATTTTTGTTTTGATTACGTAATTTTGGATCTCACCTGGCTTGATTTACCTGGACAAAGAATTCAATCAACGATAATAATTTTTTTTTAAAGTTATGACATGTACTCAAAATGCCACAGTACATGTATGTATCATATTTAATATGATATTTAAAGTGGACATAATAATTTTGTAATCGTCATTCATTGCAGGATTTGTCACAATGTCAATGTCCGCCATATATTACGAACTTTTTTTTTGTCACGTTTCATTTATGAAATTGTCGATATCATGTTTATTGAAATCTATCGTATTCATTAAGTATTTTGAAAGTGATTTTCTCAAAAAGTTATAAACTTTAAAATGGCGCGATCAGCAAGAGTTCACAATCCAGATTGCGTTCTATTTATAGCACTATTTACAAACAGACACGTGTCTGCAATAAAAAATAATAACTATTGTATTTTTATTCCAATTGTTGCAATTTGATTATGAGGTCTGAGAAATAATAATTTATTTTACAACTTGCTTCAGTTTATGACGTTTGCTCTATATTTTCATTACCTACAAGGAATCTACATTTTTTGTAATATTATTATAGAAATTGGACAAATTTGAAATTGGCAGAGAACATAATTTTTTTTCTACTGAAGACTACACAAATATGAGTTATTACAATTGTTGTGGTATTGGACTAAAGCACAGTAACATTTCAAAAAGGGTGGGGGGTGGGTTTATTACAATGTATGTGGTATTAGACCAAACCATAGTAATATTTCAAAAAAGTGGGGGGGGTTACAATTTGGGTTGTAATTAGATCAAAATCGTGGCAATGTTATGTTTTATCAGTTGGTTGCTAATTTGCAGAGTATGTTCCCATCCTAGGAGGTTTTTCATAGCTTTTCAATCTCCATCCACTGTTTCGGTTCGAAAAAATTGGCTCCTTGTAAAACTTTTGGCTGGCTCCTGACTTTCAAAACTGGCACCTGAAAATGGCACCTGGCGATTTTTCTGGCTCCTACTTTTTAGGAGCCAGAGCAGCCCCTGGTTAGGTAACGCCTATTATCATATTATTGATGTAAAGCTACTGACAAAAGGAAGCAATCTCCTAACATTTCAAGAAAATACAAGGAAGTAATCTCCTAACATTTCAAGAAAATACAACTACATGTATTTTTAAACATGCTTTTAAATATATTAAAGACTCCAAAAGATTTTCAATTGTCTAAATGATCTAAAGAACCAACACACATCTCCAAAAGTATGTATTCTCTTTTCTTTTTTTTTATCTATATTGTCTAGACCTATGTTTTTGTATAATCATTCTTTGTTTATTTAACTCTATGCTATTATATACATATTATATCCTTTCATTGCACATGCTAATCCATATTGTAAATTATTGTATTCGGGAGAAGACTTCATAAGTTGGTAAAACTTGTGTCCGATCCCTATTTGTTATATTTAGCAAATAAAAATATGTACATGTATGTTTCTTTCATAAATTTGTATCAATCATTCCATATATACATGTACTGATTGGAAGCCTTTTATAATGAAATATATTCTAAAACACTGGCAGGACATGTACAGTTGGGCTCACTAAATTAATAACAAATTGCATGAAATACATTCGTTAGTTGGCAATTCAAGACTCTTTGTCCTTAATTACAAAATCACAATGAACTGAATATTTTGGTCATTGTAGATTTACACATACATTTGTATATAGTAAATAGTTATGTATTAAATAATGAGCTTGAGGAACGACCAGAATATACACAATATATTACTGATAGTCGGTACATGTAATTAATATTCCTATTATTCACTGCAACTTATCTTAATTGACTATATTGATGCTGATGATGTCATAGGACTTTCTGCATAGTCAACACTTTATCTAGTAACCTGTTTACAAATGTCTTTGAAATTTTTAAAAGACATTAATTTATATACTGTATACTAAATTTACATAGTAAAAAGATAACATACATTTGTAGTTCCAAAATATATGCTTCTATCCTTTTAATTAAGTCTCCCAAACAATGTTGGGAGACTTATTGTTTTTGCTCCGTTTCATATTATTATTATTATTATTCTCCTCCTTTTTCCTTTCTCCTTTCTTTCCGTGGACCATGAACTTGTCCACGGCAGATCTCAGGAACTACTGAACAGAATTTCATGAAACTTGGTGGAGTTATAGATATATGTATCTACATGTAGTTGGTCCTAAAGGTTTCTGCTTTGTGGTAAAGGGGGTCAAGGTCATATTTTGAGGGGTTCAAAGGGGGTGGGGGTTACTATAGAATCCTATGGGAAAGTTGAAATTTCATACATTAATGTTGATAACTTCTAAATTGATAATGATAGAGACATAAAATTTGACATAGTGATAGGTCACCATTAGAGGAGCAATTCTGCGATTCAAAATTTTCAAGATGTCTGCTATTTTCAAAACGGTTGCCAAAACACGGCATAAATAATCGGCGGTAAAAATTCAACATTGTTCGATATCATCAAAATTTAATATGTGGGTAGATAATGAAGTTCCGAATTGATTCCCGACATTGAAAAATTTCTACCTGTCGCCATTTTCAAAATGGCCCCCATAATACCGCAAAAATTCAACATTGTCCGATATCATCAAAATTTGATATGTGGGTAGATAATGATGTCCTGAATTGATTCCCGACATTGAAAAATGTCTACCGGTCGCCATTTTCAAAATGGCCACCACAATACCGCACAAATTCAACATTGTCCGATTTCAACGACATTTTATATGTGAATATATTATGATGTCCCGAATAGATTCCCGACATTGAAAAATTTCTACCGGTCACCATTTTCAAAATGGCCACCACAATATTGCACAAATTCAACATTGTTCGATTTCAACGAAATTTCATATGTAGGTAGATTATGATGTCCAGAATTGATTCCCGACATCGCAAAATTTCTACCGGTCTCCATTTTCAAAATGGCCACCACAATACCGCAAAAAATCAAGCTCAGAATTTGTCACCATGCAAAGTGTTCATTTAAACCTGTTGTCAGTGGCCGGTTTGGGAGACTTCATAATCTTTTTCTTTTATTTGTACATATGAGTCACAGTGTGTCTCCAAAACTTTTTCTTTATCTTTTTCTTTCTCTTTTTGTATTGTCTTAATATGTCTTCAAATTACATTTAATTATTACAAATCATATGTGTATTTTATGTTCTTTAATTTGTAAATGATTATTCTGTCCAGTACTGGGCTCCATGATTGGAAAATAAAATATCTTGTATCTTGTATGACCTGATTGTTTTATACAACAAAATGTCTGATTCCTAAAGCCATACAAAGTTAATTTCTTGGTTCTCAGGTCCGCCCACATGTGAAAATTCGTCGCCGCATTGCCGATTTTATTGCAAAAATAGTAAAAAGAATTTTTAAATGCGGTAGCGCTGTCCGTACGGAAAAAACAACCACATCCGTTTTTTCTCTTATATCGCGTGGTCGGTGAAACGCTTTAAAACGCATCATGCTTAAATGAGATTTAAACCATCGTTATGACAATGAATAAATAAAAAACGTGTTTCCGTTTGACATTTAGACAAAATGTCAATCGTTTCTGTGCAAATTCGGCACAAATGTTTGCCAATTTTACCAGGGAACATAATAGGGAGCTTCTCCGAAGCTTGTACCTTATTGGAATTGTTTACGGAGATAAAAATGATACGTTGGGACCAGCGGATTGGACGTTTCCATAAAAATTAACCACTTTTGATGTTTCTGCCACCATCGGAAGAAATAAAATTGAAATTTTCAATAAAGTAATGAAAAGATTTATACATTGCCATATTTTTCACAAAAAAAAAAAAAGAAGAAAAAATGCCTCCCTCATCACTTTTTACAGCAGTAAAAGGATAAAAAAAAAATGCCGCCCTCCCTCATCAATTTTGACAAAAAATGGCCGGAGAACCAAGTAATTAATTTTACATGGCCTAAGGGTCTTTTTTTTTAGGAAATTAATATAAATGATTTGTCCATGCCATGACATAGCTGAGATACAGAGCTACATTATGAAAAGAAAGTTTTTTTTAAAGAGTGATTCAACCATTCTGTCAATATCAACAAAAAGAACAATCACCTCTCATGTTAACTACATTTTGTAACCGACACTGCATGAACACACAAAAAAAGGGACAAAACGACCTATGATGTTGGAAATAAAGACACAAAAATGTGGAGGGATTAATTAAACACTTAATGGGATCCAAACATGTCCATCTCCATCTCCATCACTGAACGACCACGATTGTGCTTGTCCTCACCGAATAACTATATACGAAATTCAAATGATGGTCAATAAAAAAGTTTTTCCTACTTAAATAAAATGAAATATCTTGTTTTTATTCACTTTAATTTGAATTTCATATGTGTAGATATTTTGTGCGGAAAACACAATCTTGGTCGATCAGCGATGGAGATGGGCTTTCAGCAGCAGCATGACAAAAGTGATTTTTATCAATGTATATTTGTCTAAAATCCAATTAATCATGTGGCTAAGAAGACATTAGGTAGTCCTAAGACCAAAAATATAGCAGCTTAAAAGCGAAAACCGTTCACGAAAAAATCAGCCAATTTGTTTACATTTTAGCTGATTTTTGCTTTGGAAGCCTTCCAGTTCCCTTTTCACAATCACATCACACATTTACATTTATTTTATGCCATCAAATACAATATTTCCGATTCCACAATGAGCAAAGCCTTAGCTGACACCAGAACATATTACATTTTCATACAAGTTTTCAATACACAAAAATCCAGTTCTTATATAATAAATGTTGATGTTTAAATGATAGACGCCCCCTTTTTGAAATTTTAAAATGTTTACCGTTATTATTCACCAGTGTTCAGTTGAAATAATGATTACAGCTATTTTATTCTCGCCCGATTAGTTTTATATATATACCATTTACTACGTATACATAGCAATAGTGAATACATTTAGTCATTTCTAACACAATATCGGTTCTAACCTTCCAACGAAGTTTTCCAATACACTACTTTTTCCAGCACTCTGACTTCCTACTACTGCGATTTGGGGTAAATCCAGGGACAAAGGTGTACCTAGGGAAGAAAAAGCATCTTGCAGCTTATTCACTATTGGAATAAGCTGCTCCATGCCAACGTTTCCTGACATTTTCGTTACTTCCGTCTGTTTGTTCTAAATGAAGTTTACTTCATGGCGGACAAAAATGATATGCGCGGCCCCTTATATCATTAAATAATAATAGATAAATATTATGTCAAATTTATTAATATTCATGATATCATTCAAAGACTTTAATAACAAAATACTGAAAATGTACAGATTAAATATAATTTAATGTCAATAAGTATGAAAATGCATAATGAATACATTTTGCATGCCAAATCTGCAAATTAAACATGGGAGGTAACTTTATTTGAAAAATAAGACTGGTTGCCAGTTCCGTTTATTGGTTTTAGGAATATGACACATTTACAAAGGAACATTACTCATTAACCTATTTCTGTTAATGATAAGAATTAGGTAGAAAACAAGCAGAAAAATAGGATTTACCTTTTTATGACTCACATGCAGTAGACCCGTGAGTTTGAATTTAAAATGATAATATCCATGATATATTTAAATAATTATTAAAAAAAAAAAAAAAAAAGATATCAGAACAAAACAAAACAAACCGACAGAACTAATAAAATCAAAAACAAACAAACAGACGGAAAAAACAACGACAAAGCCGAAATTTCGCGTATTTGTATCTAGCTAATTTATGCGTTATAACTTATACTAAATTCAGTAATTTAATTTCAAACGGCGGTTCTTATAACTTTTATACCCGCTTCCAAATAAGAGTTTTCTAGACGTAAAAACGGTATTTCTGTTCTACGTGTACACCCCGCTATTCCGACAACCCCATTGTTCCGACATCCCATTTTCCCTGGGGCGAAACTCGGACATCCCCATTCATTCTGTCACCTCCATATCATGATTGTTCCAACAACGCGATGTCCCATCAACCTTTATTCCAAATAACCCTACATGAAATCATTGCATGCAAGGCCAATGAATTTATAGAGAATGAAAGTCTGTCTTAACATAAAAACAAATATCTATGAAATCTCATTCCCTGGATCACTGTCGTGTACCCGAGTAGGATCGGTCTTTTCAAGATGGCGACACGACCAAAAGAAAAAAGATAGGCCTCTAATTTAAGCACGTTTCAAGCCATTTAGTCGAAGAATCCAGCCTAAACGTATTGTTAACACAACAGTCTCATTACAGGGAACCCTCGATTTTCCTAATTTTGCATCTTGGCCAGACCCATTTTGTACATTTCGTTTGAAACCTTTCTCAATTTGTGGCACGATGATCAACCCCCCAAAACTCGTTTTCTCTCTTTTCCCGTGGCTCATGTCGGCAATGTCATACCTAGATAGTAACTTCCTGGCTTGGGAGTGCTCCGCATTGCGTTTATTATGTGGAAAGTGATGAAAAACTGGAAATATCAGTCGCCGAAAGTTTGTTTACGTCTAGGATCGGACACGGTCTTTTTTCGTTAAATTTGTTCGGGAGTGGACATGATATTTGACGTAATTTTGGTTGGGATCGGTCTAAATTCGGTAGGGATCGGTCACGAATATTGGAATCATGAGATGGATTGCAAACATACGATGACAATTATCAGACTTAATATAAAGTTAATAGTTATACTTACTATGTCACTAAACGTATCGAGATATCAAGATATTAAATCAAATGGCATTTTTGTAGGTACATGTGCTACTATATATTGAGCATATGAAGCTGCCCTACCTCAGATCATAATTGACCATTGTTGTATCTGTCATAAAGACGAAAAATTGAAAGATA
>MJUT01043991.1:14882-26985 GCA_002080005.1 Gigantidas platifrons | reverse complement strand
AAAAAAAAAAACAGAAAAAGAATGCCAATAAAAACATCAGGAAAATAATGCAAATAAAACATCAGAAAAAGTATGCAAAATAAAAGCAACAGGTGTGTGAAATGCGTGAACGCCAAAGCGAAAAGACAAGGACCGGTTTCATAAAACTTCCCAGGCCAGGCGCATCGACTGGGTAAGCGGCTCCTGCATTAGCCTAATCATGTATAGAAAACAAATATTATGATATCTACCTATTATCGTGGACCATTCGATTTCTACACTTTCAATAGTTCAAAAGGAGATTTTAACACGCTTACAAAAGCTCATCTTTTGAAAATCTCATTTGAATTATTTCGGGTGCAGAGATCCAGTAAGCCATTCGAAACAATAAGAGAAACTAGCTAGGAAGCTCTGGAATTAACTTTGAAGGAGAATGTATTCTGCCAAAGTAGTGAAGGCAGCAGCATACACAACCATAGTTAGACCATCAGTTGAATACGCTAGTGCTGTATGGGACCCCTATACCAAAAACAAGACGATGCAGCTTGAGCTGCTAGATTTGTTAATAACTTCTATGACAGGGAACCTGGTTCAGTAAAAGCTATGATCTCCGACTTAGGCTGGGAATCTCTAGAACAAAGACAAGCAAAGATCAGAGCCATATTAATATACCACCAACATTACTCATACCAGCAGATGCAAGAACTAGAGGAAACGCCGTATTTAAAACCATCTACACAAGATCAGATGTATACAAGTACTCTTACTTTCCTCGTACCATCATTACTTGGAGCTACATACCACAGGTACTACTTGAGGTCTCTACCATCGACCAGTTCCGTACAGGGGTAGAGTCTCTTGCCCTACCTGTGCAGTCCAAGATGTAACATCTTCGCTAACCAAGGGTTACGATCCGCTTCTCTTCTCTCCACCCTTGGCAGATTAAGTCGGAATTTCGGGTCCTCACGGTTTATTTTTCTATTCGATGCAGCTGTGGGTGGCTGTGTCCAATCAAATTGCGTCTAACAAAAGATCACGCAACTATCACATGTAGAGAAAGAAAAATGTGACCAATGGCGACATGTGGAGAAAACTGTAGACTTTGTCATGAATCTGTGCGACCCCCACCCCCAAACACAGAAGAACGATATTTACAGAAACTTTTAAAGTATTTGCTCAATTAACTGAAGTCACAGTCGAACAGATAATATAATAGTACAACTGTTCTCATTGGTTGATAATAATGTAATGCAAATGGGATGACCTTCATAAATCCGCCAGAGGGCGATACGCGGGAATTACAAAATTCTGACTTAATCAGCCAAGGGTGAAGAGGAGAGGAGCGGATCGTAACCCTTGGCTAGCGAAGCTGGAGATGTAAATACTTTGTTCGTTTTTAATTGTAAATATGACTGGATTTTAGCTGTACAGTTTGGACATGTACGGAGTATTAACACTCAACCTAGAGTAAACTCCAGACGAGAAGAAGAAGAAGAAGAAGAAGAAGAAAGAAAGAAAGAAAACCCATAAATTCATGTTACTACCGAAGTACTGAGTTGGTTCAACCGTAAGGAGCAACTATAATCAATATTTTATTTCACTTGAGAAATTATATTAATGGAAATAATGAAAAGGGGTGTTTGGAAATGCAATAATGTAGGTTGTGTGCAACTTCTCGATATTTTAATTGTAAATATCATTGTTTTCTCTGAACATATATTGGAATGGCTTAGTAGAAAAAATCGTAACCGATCCCTATCAAAATTTAGACTGATCCCAATCAAAATTACGTCAAATATCATGTCCACTCCCGAACAAATTTAACGAAAAAAGACCGTGTCCGATCCTAGACGTAAACAAACTTTTGGCGACAGATTTTTCCAGTTTTTCATCACTTTTCACATAATAAACGTAATGCGGAGCCCTCCCAAGCCAGGACGTTACTGTCTGGGTAAGACATTGCCGACATGAGCCACGGGAATAGAGAGAAAACGTGTTTTGGGGGGTTGATCATCGTGCCACAGATCGAGAAAGGTTTCAAACGAAATGTACAAAATGGGTCTGGCCAAGATGCAAAATTAGGAAGATCGAGGGTTCCCTGTAATGAGACTGTTGTGTTAACAATACGTTTAGGCTGGATTCTTCGATTAAATGGCTTGAAACGTGCTTAAATTAGAGGCCTATCTTTTTTCTTTTGGTCGTGTCGCCATCTTGAAAAGACCGATCCTACTCGGGTACACGACAGTGTGGATATAACAACTTATTCATGTTTCAGTCGTCAATGGGGTTAGATTTGCCCTGCGTAAAAACTGACGGCACGTGTACAGTGACGTAACTTTAAATATGAGCATCATGTCACAGTTACATAAAAGGGGAAAAAACATTAAAGAAAGGGATAGTTTATATAACAGATTTTTGGAAGAGAAAGTGTATGGCCTTGCCATGTCCCTGTATAAATAAGTATACCTTGTACAACAATGTATGTCGACCGCTGATAGACGTCCACGTCAAGATTCAATCTGATTAAAATCGGACCTCTTACTTGCTCTCCCTTTTCTGAAATCGGACCCGATTTTAATCCGATTACATCAAGAAGCTGAACGAATCCGAGTTCAATTTATCATGGGGTAAATACATTATTGAATGCCACATGGTAATTTTAAGATGCAGAACAGCATTCAATGTGCTGTTCCATTGCTTGCTTTGATTTGGCACACTGGCAGGTGAGGTGTAGTCATTCGCAACATATCCGAAAAGGGGATCAATTTATAATTAGATTGATTAAGTTAAGTCGACATTTCTGTCAAACCAGAGGCTCTCATGAGCCTGTATCGCTCATCTGTAGGCAATGAATAAAACGGAAAAAGTATTAGTGTCCAGCAAAAGTCATGCCCCAGGTAAATTCTGTTTTTACTAACGGTCGCTATCTTGAATTTGTCGGACACCATGTTTTTGATGTCATGTCTTTTGTTGTACGTGTATATAATGAATTGAGGTTCGTTTCGTTGATATTGGTGGAATTGTTGACCATAACTGTTTAAACCAGAGGTGTCTTATAAGAGGCAGGAACTGCCTACCCTTCGCAACCACATGTTCCGCAACCCCGGTGTTTAATGGGGCTCTTGTTTTTTAGTTTTCTGTGTAGTGTTGTGTGTTTTACTTTGTCTTTTCCTGTGTCTTGCGTGTCCCATGTTGTCCGTGTCTCTGGACTATTCATTCTTGATTCCCCGTCGGTTTTCTCTAACTTTTGTTCTTGTATATTCTAATGTGTATTTACTCAACACTCTGAACTGAATTCATGAATGAGAAGGGTGTAAACTGTGTTTGCCCCTCCCCCTTTGTTTCGAATTAAAAAAATAAATAAAACTGATTTTTTAGCAAAAATTGACATTTATTATTTTACTTCTGATTTTGTTGGGTTTTTTTTTCTGAATGAATTCCTTAGGAAAACCCCTTTCAGAAAATGCATAGCGTTATTATGTATCTATTGCCGTTTTTTATATAAAGGGACAAAAGGGGAACATTGGAAAATTTTACATTTTTTCCATCCAATTGCAATGTAGTTTCTTGCAAAATAATCATCTTCATGGGTTGTAGATGGACCATATTTTTTTGCCATTTTATGTCAAAAAGGAGAAAACATGTTTAATACTTGAAAAGTTGAAATAGTAAAACAAGACAAATGTCCAAAATACAAGGAGTCTAGCATATTACTGTGTTCAACATATTATTGTATCCTCACTTGCTTTTAGTATAACTTTCAATGCAACATGCTGCTGTGGTCGAATCACGCTTCACTCTGCATAGCCCTTCATTTTTTTGCTCGACATTTTTGGAAACTTGCTAACCCCAGTCTGATCCACTTAAGCCTGCCCCCTTTCCAGTCCACTCCTATACCTCTGCCTTCAGTCAATTCTATGCAGTTTTTATATATAATTGAACTTGTTCCTGACTATAGCTGAAATAAATATGTACTGCTTGCTGGACATTAGGCAATATTCAATCAACCACTATTGGTCATATGGGTTCATCTTAATGTTAGAGACCACACATTTCTCTTCAATATTGATAAAGTGGGTTCCAGCCAAGGACCAAGTGAGACCACACACTTCTATCCAATATTTTTCATGGGTTTTCCAGCTAAAGACAAAGGCAGACCACACACTTTTATCAAAAATTGTTCAAAGTTCAGCCCAATTTTCAATTTTGTACTTATAGATGTATGCAAGGCCTCCAAGAGAAATGATGCAAGGTGGAACAATATACTTTATACCAAGAAGCGACAAATATTATCAGTTAATGCAGCAAGGTGTTACATGTTAAGTTGGCCCTTCAGAAATTCAAAGGCCCCTTCTTGCTCTCTGGGCCCAGGATCGATGTACCGGCTGAATCCCTCTCTCATAGGCCATGGATGTAAATCTTCTATGTGATGAAATCTATTGCAATGTATTTAAAGAATCTGTCAAATTGTCTTCTAGTTGGATGGTCTGAAATGTTTTCTCATGTAGCAGGATAGTGATTGAGTTGTAATATTTGTAAGATTGTATATCAGTTTAATTTGTATAAATATTGTGTTGCAGGCATAATAGATTGTCAAAAAGAAGCTAAACAGTAATGGTCAACACAACAAACAACTTACAAAAGTTGACATAATTATATGGATTTCTTTCTGTTGTCTTCTGCCAATTGTGTATCTATAGTTCTTCTAACCAAACTTGAAGAAATTTAATCCAACTTTCTTATATTTCTTCAACTTGAAAGAGCTTAATTTAAAGGTCTAGTGTTTGCGATTCCTCCCCCACCCCCCACATAAATAGTTACTGGGAAGATATTAAAATTATAAATACCAAGCAGACCATATTTCTAAAGTATAAAATCAACCTTTTCAAGATACACGAAAATTGTTGTCCCGAGTCCTGACAACAGCTCATAAAATTTAATTTTATTTGAGAGATGCATTGATGACTTTTAACTCTGCAGACATACATTAGTACAATTTTCATTGATTTAAAAATAGCAACAAATGCTATAGATTGCACATGCAATGGAATGGATTCTGCTAAAATAGGGAAAGAAAAGAAGCTTTGTTTAATGTCAGGAAATAATAACATAAGAATCAACATAGGGCACTATCTTGACCAATGGTGGAGAAAAATAGCTAATAGATTAAGATTTATAAACGAATTTTTGGCCGTCTCTATTTTGCCAGAAAGTTTACCTAATTGCACATTAACGACTTTTGATTCTAAAATTATATGCTTTACAAGAGTTATTTCCCTTCAAGGCAGACAAAAGCCCCCCCCCTCTTGTCATGCAAAGTTCAATGAAAATATCATAATTTTTTTTTCTCATAATTTGTTAACTTGTAAATTTGTAAATTTTCTATTTGCTATAAGACTATCCTCTGATTTTTTAAGAGGTTCCAATATCTACATATTATGAGTAAATTTAATCAAATTTGTTGTCCTTTCCATTGCTCTTCCTAGACCTGGTGCCACTTTGCTCCTTGTAAGGGAAATAATGTCTATATGAAAGGTATAAAAACGTATAATTTTAGATTTAAATTGGGAATGTTCAAAAGGTCCATTACGTCATCAATATTGATCTTGGTCAATAGCCCATTACGTCATCAGTATTTATCTTGGTCAATAGCCCATTACGTCATCAGTATTTATCTTGGTCAATATCCCATTACGTCATCAGTATTTATCTTGGTCAATAGCCCATTACGTCATCAGTATTTATCTTGGTCAATAGCCCATTACGTCATCAGTATTTATCTTGGTCAATAGCCCATTACGTCATCAGTATTTATCTTAGTCAATAGCCCATTACGTCATCAGTATTTATCTTGGTCAATAGCCCATTACGTCATCAGTATTTATCTTGGTCAATAGCCCATTATGTCATCAGTATTTATCTTGGTCAATAGCCCATTACGTCATCAGTATTTATCTTGGTCAATAGCCCATTACATCATCAGTATTTATCTTGGTCAATAGCCCATTACGTCATCAGTATTTATCTTGGTCAAGAGCCCATTATGTCATCAGTATTTATCTTGGTCAATAGCCCATTACGTTAACAGATTTACATTGTAAAACTTTTCATGTTTTATCCAATGTTTATACTATTGTTTCACTACAAAAATAGCAGGAGAAAATAATCAGAATTTCAGACACTACCCCTTAAATGTTTCGACATACCCATTTGTGCTATAACTCCTTTCTTTAACTTTGTCATTTTACTGCAAATGTAAGACATCTTTTATTGAAACAAGATACAACGAATAATTTTTGACAAGTCATTTTTGTTTTATTGGAATGCTCTAGACTTCAACAATAACAGTGATATAGAAAAGACAACATATATATATATTATAATTATTATACCATCTTCATTCAATCAAAATTGTGTATCCTGGCTATAATTATAAATATCTTGAACCACCATAATAAATAAAACATGGATTCCAAGCCTGAAAAATCTTTAAAAAACAGGGGGGGAACATTTTTCAGATTCTACATTAAGCCTAGAAAATCTTAAAAAAAAAGAAAAAAAAGGGGGGGGGGGGTGAACATTTTACAGATTTCTAAATTAAGCATAGAAAATCTTTCTATAGTAATTATTTAGGATAGACTATTTAAAATGTTATTGTAACATAAATGACCTTTTATTCTTTGATGTTTTTTTTATGAATTATTCAGCTTAAAAATGAGGTTGTAGAAAACCATGGTTTAATATCTACAACTGATACTGTACCATACTCAATTAACCAGCCATTAAAACTGTGAAGAATACAAATGAAAATGGGCGGGGCTTATAACATGGTACAACATGCAGGTACCATCATATGTAGCTTTAGCTTCATGACAAACGTAAATCAATTTATTTCTGTCAGAAAAACCAGGCGTCTTGCTCGTGAACTTCTTAAACTCATTATTCTGATTCCTTCAGAAGAATAGCGGTATATATATATATATATATAATATGACCAAAAATAATAATTGACTAGTTTGAGAAAAAAAAAATACAATTATAATATTTTAAATCTGTTTCTGATTACAATATATTTAACATTCATTCAAACAAATACCGGTAAGTATAAGTACACATATATAAATCCTTACATACAAATGTATTTACTACATATCCATATAAAAATTGGGGAAAACTGTGTTAAATACACATCTACATGTCGATGGAAAATTGATAACGAAAATTATGTCTTAATTTCTTTTTAATATGGTTATTTTCCATAAAAAATATTTCAAAACCAAAAATATGTACCGGTATGCAAAATGGCACTGGTATTACAGAACTAGCATACAATATGAAGACAAAGCTGATAAAATGTGCGTAATTTCCAAGGCGCACTACACATACTTGCCTAATCCTTATCTGGATACATATATAAATACACCTCATTAATTACATGTACCTCTGAAAATCTAATAACAATACAGGATTTTAACTAACATATGTTTTTTACATACTGTTTTCTGATATTACAAGATTTATTTGTCTTGAAACAATACTGTATACCCAGTTGTATTACTTTCCAGAATTTTGAACAGATGTTTGAAAAAAAAACTTAATATATACTTTTCCAAAAAATCAACATTCTACATAATCTAATCTTGTTTACAATATGATAGGACACATAATTACTACTAGAACAACATTATTCTACATAATTTTTGTGTAGTTCTGGCTGTATGTCCATGACAAAGTCAAGTAAATTTTTAATTGCACCGTCTTTATTTTTACGGACATTTGAATCTACTTCGATCAATTTCCTTTTTGTTTCTTGGTCGATCTGTGATTCCATATCACTCCTTGAACCTAAGATCTGAAATTATAAAAATTACAAATTGAAATTAATATTTCTTGATGAAATACAAGTCAAAAGGGCAACACATGTGATGATTTCCTTCATATAGAGAAAAGGGAGATAACTCCCACAACATGTATTTCTTTTAGTAAGATCCAACATCAGAACTTGAAAAATATGTATATGATATTCGGTTTCCTATAAAATATCATTTGTCCATTCTGTATGGGCAATTACATGAGAAATTTTATTGAGTTTATCACACTATACAGGAATTGTAATTATACATGAGAAAGAAGAACTCCATCTGCATACTTCCGGAAGCACACAACACCATCAATTCAAAGAAAAAAACACATAAAGATTGAATGAAAAATATAAACTCTATTTATACCTTTCAAGTATGCAGGGGTTATGGTGGTGGTGAGTTTTATTGGTGGAGGAAACCGGAGTACCTGGAGAAAACCGCTGACAAATTTAATCACATAATGTTGTATCAAGTACACCTCACAATGAAAAGGGTTCAAACTCACAAGTTTAGTGGTGATAGGCACTGATAGCACATGTAGTTGTAAATCCAACTACTATACGATCATGGCCATGACGACCCCTATTTATTATATAATGAAAACTTACAGATTTTTCATATTTCTGATATTGATCTTCTCTAAGTTTTCTGTACCCATCAATTTCTGCTTGTGCTTCTTCTTTAGCTTGCTTCAATCTCTTGGCTTTACCTAAAATAAACAATAGTTAATATGTCATACAGACTATACATTTAAGATACAAATAATCCAAATAATTATAATACAACAAAAAAATACAAGCATACATATGTCAGGGTCTTTTTTGTGTTCAGTGAGTTCAGTTAAAATGATAGTTGATTGTTCGTTTTGTTAATATATGTATTGGTGGAATTGTTGACCCATCACTTTCTATTCATAATGTGATCTATTCTACTTTCTGTTTTTCAAACCAATACATGTGCAACCTCCCAGATTTTGAAAACTTCCTTGACAATTAAATCTAGAAAATATGAAAAAATATGTTGATTAAATGCTTGCTAATTAACTGTCACAAAGGTATGTTGTACATGCCATCTTTTAGTAGAATTTAACATGTCATCTTTACCATGTTTACCTGTACACTATGCACTGTGTCTGTGATCAGCGACCCTGTTAAGTCGTTGATAACAGTTGTATTAAAACACACAGTCATTAAATTTTTCATCATGTTTAAATAGATTTATCCTAAACTCAATGCGATTTCATTTTGGATACCAAAGACATTTCCTACTCTGTATCTCCAATCAGTTTTCTCAATTGACTGGAGATAGAGAGCAGAAAATGTTTATTCTGAAGTCAAATCTCAATGAGATTAGTTTTATCTTGGTGCCTAACGCCAGTAATTGCAAAAAAAAACAAAAAAAAAACACTGAAATTGTAAATATATTACTAAAATATATCCTTTTAATAGCCTATAAGTGCAATACCCAATGCAATACAATATATAACAACTAGACTGGCGTTTCCAGCTAAACTTTCTGACAACTATTCTAGTCGTTTCAAAGCTATCTTATCCTTCTAGTTGTTATCCTTGTATGAAAGGCACCGCAAGTTTCCGAACATTTTGTGTCCAAAATGTTGTCCTTTTTGGAACCTTTCATTGTTTGAATCAATAATTGGATGCATATTAAGGTGCCTAAAGGATATTATGTGACAAATCATTGCATTATTAAAAAGATCTGTACAAAGCGATAAGGTGGGAAATTGAAGAGAAATAAAAAAAAAAGAACGAGTTGAATTGAGGAAGGGTTAGTAATGGCATCCATCTTTGTGATTTTTAAGAGCATAATACAATGACAGTAAAGGAAATATTCAAAGGAGCAAGTCCCTGTGGTTTTTGTTACATTTTAGTGTATTTTTCATAAAAAAAACATATCAGGGTATCCTCTTTAATAAAAGAATGGCCCATTTTTTATTTAATATTCCGAATGTCAACATGTATAATAGTCAAAGAAATTAGGAAACTGAAATCACAGGACAGTCGGACCAGTGAATGCCTAAGATTTACTGGTCCGAATAGAATTTCACTGGTCCGACAAAAAAGTCTGAAAACTGCAGCGACATATTGAATAATTATGATATCGAAAACCCCAGAGAAGTTCGAGAAATGACTTCCGAATGATTATTGATTACTGGTTCTATGACGATTTTATGCGTGACACCCACACCATACCAGTAGAGACCGATCACGTTTTTACGCATGATATTGTTTATCAACAACATAAAAAATAAATTTTATGAAACAAAGGTTTTAAAGACAAAACACATATCATTTTTTAAATATATTTATAATGCTTTATTGATTTCCTAACGGCGGACATTCGGACCAGTGTAATTGAGAAATTTACCGGTCCAACACAAGATTTAATGGTCGCGGTCCTTCGGACAGGTGCCAATTTCAACCGCTGTTATATGCAGCTTTTGGCGTTTTGCTTTCGAATATTTAAAAGAAAGAAAACGTGTAGAAAAGGGAATTCAAGTAACTTCCGCAACTAGCAAATCGGCACCTATGATAGTGACGTTAGTCATTTCGTAATCTCGTTGAGATTAGGATTCCGAAGAAATTTTTGTCTGTATCTTCATCCTAATCTCGTTTCAAGCCCTATCAAAGGTATTCTGGAAATTTTAAATTTGATCCCCCGGTGCATTTCGATGGATATTTTGGCATGGACGGATTGTGTCAGATCAAGTGCAGGTAAGATTTCATATATAGACATATTTTCTAGTTCAAATCTGCAAAAATATTGATATTTCCTTACCTTTTACAGCGTATTTCCGACAAAATAATCCAAACTTCACTTTGAATGGTCCGCCATTTTACTGAACTCTAGAACTACACCACGAGATCAAAAATCGTGACGTATTTTGCTATATAGTCTGTTTCGTAGTTCGAGATGTCGATGTCAGGATACAAATAATAAAATAATTTGACATCGACATCTCGAACTACGAAACAGACTATAGCAAAATACGTCACGATTTTTGATCACGTGGTGTAGTTCTAGAGTTCAGTAAAATGGCGGACCATTCAAAGTGAAGTTTGGATTATTTTGTCGGAAATACGCTGTAAAAGGTAAGGAAATATCAATATTTTTGCAGATTTGAACTAGAAAATATGTCTATATATGAAATCTTACCTGCACATGAACTGACACAATCTGTCCATGCCAAAATAGCCATCGGAATGCACCGGGCGGTCAAATTTAAAATTTCCAGAATACCTATGATAGGGCTTGAAACGAGATTAGGATGAAGATACACAAATTTCTTCGGAATCATAATCTCAACGAGATTAGTCATTTCGGCCCTTGGTCAAATCGGCACCTGTCGATTACATTTCAAAAGAAAACTTGTAATTTAATCGATTACATTTGAAAATTGATGTACATTTCAAAATAATCGACCCCATCTTCATTTCACATTTGTCTTCCAAGTCTGGTCAATTGCTATTTCTACGACATAAATTAGTCTTAACATTGTTGACGTACGGCACATCTGCCACAAGAAACAAGTGCTGTGTAATTCTTACGTTTTCTAGCTTCGGAAACCTTTTCTGCAGCTTTCTTTTCAGCATGTAAGAGCTGTTGAATCCCTGTCGATTGACTTGCCATTTTCAGATAGTTTTTCGTCGTAATCTTATGACAGGAAGTGATGGGTGTATTAAATTACGACCTATCTGCTGTTGATTGGAATTGTAAATAAAACCTGTTCACGGACAGAAACGTTTTGTATCCGGGATCATCCGGAATATATTGAATGCCCATGAGAAATGATTAATGTGTTTATTAAAGTGTCACATACTGATTGTTAGAAACTATCTACAATAAATATACTACATGAAAGAAAAAAAATATCCAGCCAGAGTGATGACTTACTTTATACATTATCAATATAAACCATGACAGAAAAAAAAAATCACTATGTAAACTTAGCTTCACGGTATTTCACTCTCACGGACAAAAAAAAATACAATCAAGGAATTATCTATTAGTTAAATCCTTGATACACAATTAATAAATATATATATATATATAGAGAATAGAATAGAATATAATATTTTATTAATCCAATTAAGGACCCTTGCGGGTTTATAATTTCATACAATGATTACAATGATTAGAATACATAATACAAATTAAATTGATCAATTATAATAACGATTTCTAAGAGGGAAGCAGGCACCCAAGGGAGATAAAAAAAATATATAAAAACAGCAACCGTTATA
>MJUT01043990.1:13735-26094 GCA_002080005.1 Gigantidas platifrons | reverse complement strand
ATTGATCATAAAAAAGATCATGTATTTCTATGCTTATACTATACCAAATCTTTCTTTGTATATGTAATGCACAAACAATTAAAATAAAGGAACACCGTTAACATTACTCATTTAGTTTCTGATTTAATTAAACGTTAGAGAAAACCGAAGGGGCAATCAAGAATGTACAATCCAGAGAAACTGGCAACATTGGGTACACAAGACACAGGACGAAGACAAATAAAACAAAATTACAACACATGAATATTTTTGTTTGTTTGGTGGTGTTTTAACGCCACTTTCAACTTTATTTCAGTAATATCGTGGCGGTCAGTTTTATTGGTGGAGGAAACCGGAGGACCTGGAGAAAACCACCGACCTGTCAAAAGTCACTGACAACTTTATCACATAATATTGTACACCTCGCCCTGATCGAAATTCGACTCAACATCAGTGGCGATAGGCACTGATTGTATAGGTAGTTGTAAATCCAACTACCATGCGATCATAGCCACGCCGGCCCCTTATATATTTATACCATGTATTTCTTTGAATATGCAAATCACAAACAATAAAAATAAAGGAACACGTAAATATTAATCATTTCGTTTCTGTTTTGATTAAACGTTAAAGAAAGACGAATGGTCAATCCAGAATGGACAATCCAGAGAAACTGGCAACATTGGGTACACAAGACGAAGTGGCAATCAAGAATGGACAATCCAGAGAAACTGACAACATTGGGTACACAAGACGAAGTGGCAATCAATAATGGACAATCCAGAGAAACTGACAACATTGGGTACACAAGACGAAGTGGCAATCAAGAATGGACAATCCAGAGAAACTGACAACATTGGGTACACAAGACGAAGTGGCAATCAAGAATGGACAATCCAGAGAAACTGACAACATTGGGTACACAAGACGAAGTGGCAATCAAGAATGGACAATCCAGAGAAACTGACAACATTGGGTACACAAGACGAAGTGGCAATCAAGAATGGACAATCCAGAGAAACTGACAACATTGGGTACACAAGTCGAAATGGCAATCAAGAATGGACAATCCAGAGAAACTGACAACATTGGGTACACAAGACGAAGTGGAAATCAAGAATGGACAATCCAGAGAAACTGACAACATTGGGTACACAAGACGAGGTGGCAATCAAGAATGGACAATCCAGAGAAACTGACAACATTGGGTACACAAGACACAAAACGAAGAAAAACAAAACAAAAACAGAACACATGAATATGTGTTGGACACCATTATGCGCAAACAAACACAAAAAAGTATAAATCCATATAAAGATTTGACAAATAGTTTGAACATTATAGGAAACATTTAGTTAATCAATAGAGCACTATATAAAACATGTATTTCAAAATATAACACTTTAAAACACCGAAGAGTTCATATTACTAAGAAGTCATTTATGCTTTGAGTTCATATCGCAAAATGGTAGGGAATGTCTTTGCAAAATATACAAGAACGCAGTGCAATATGTTTAGCATTATTTTTCATGATATGGGAAAGAGTGGAGAATACATTTTTTTCCGAGTCAAAAATCACTTCCCAAACACACTTTGGTTTTCACACATTCAGAGTCTTTAACTTAAAGTGAACATTTTGCCTAAACATTTTAAAATAGTGAGCGGTCTAAAATTTTCAGGATAAGTTTTGCATCCTATGCTTTCATAAATGAGGTTTATGTTTCCACTACACCAGCTATCTAGGGTTTGAAATACATTTCGAACAAGGTTAAACTTTTTTTTTCATATGGTGATTTAATGTATTAATTGATCACCAAATCGTCCCCTAATTTCTATTTTTTTCAAACATTTCAGTCCCTTAATTTTTATTTTATAAACATTTAAATCGCCTATTTTCTATATTTCAGACATTTCGGTTGCCTAATTTCTATTTTTCAGATAATTCAGTCGCCTAATTTATATTTTTCAGACATTTCAGTAACCTAACTTCTATTTGTCAGACATTTCAGTCGCCAAATTTCTATTTCTCAGACATTTCAGTGGGCTAATTTCTATTTTTCAGATATTTCAGTAGTTTAATTTTTATTTTTCAGATATTTCAGCCGCCTAATTTCTATTCTATTTTTCAGACATTTCAGTAGCCTAATTTCTATTCTATTTTTCAGACATTTCAGTAGCCTAGTTTCTATATTTCAGACATTTCAGTAGCCTAATTTCTATTTTTCAGACATTTCAGTAGCCTAATATCTATTTTTCAGACATTTCAGTAGCCTAGTTTCTATATTTCAGACATTTCAGTAGCTTAATTTCTATTTTTCAGACATTTCAGTATCTTTTGTATAATACAGGTATTCTTATTCAGACGATTATCATCAAGCAATATTCTCATTTTCATTGACTTTAGGTTCTGCGTGTAGATTTTTCAAAACGACATGTAAACTTTTAAATTCTCCATCTTGAAATCGTCCGAATTTAAATAATTTCTAATCTAATATAAAGGTCGAAATAAGAGACAAGACTTGGATCAAACTAACCTCCTTTTTTTTTGGCGAAACACCTTTATTAACTAAACACCCACAAAAACATCAATATACATGCCATACAATTGTACATAAAAAAAAATCGTCCTGTAATGTACTAAGCAGAACGTACCAACATTTGAAGTTACTGAGAGCGTCTCGGTAATAGTTATACATCAATCAGCTATTTATAGCTGTGAAAACCCGCATTACCACCAAAACTTTCCCGTGCATTATTAATTTCCAAATCAAACAGACCTAAAGACTTCTTAACAAACCGGTTTTATTTTAAATAAAAACATTGAAATTAAAAATGGAAATCCCATATAACCGAAATAAAAATACATGTAATGGAAATGCCCGGTTCCTCTTTATCATTCTTACTTTTCAGTAATTTCCAATAATCCATTGAGTTATAAGACATTGTTTCTTTTCTTTCTTTTCTTATCTTTCTTCGATAAGTGTTTAATGCTCTGTTGTTTTTCTAAGCAATTGACCACATAATAATAATACTTTATAACAAAAGCAATACAGCTTATAGGTATAGATCAATATATACGGTACAATGTACGATACAAATATCTTAAATCAAAATATTTTCAGAACTGACGAATAGGTGAACTTTTAAAATATATTATCGCAATACAAAATACAACTAACGAACCGACCGCAAATAATTACAAATCAGACAGACCATAGGTGAACATTTGGAACAATTAAAAGACCTTGAAATATCTCGATATCAACGAGAATCGAAAATACGTATGTTGATATATTAAATTATGGTTTAATTTTTGTTAATTGTTGTCTTATTTGGCGTTCTAAAAATAAAAAGCGTAAATATATCAATTAAAACCACTTTTGTAGATGGAAATGTATTACGTTTAAATAAGCAATTGATCAATATAAGAAAAGGTACGATACAAGTATTTCAAATATGGCATAATTTATTTTTAGAACTAACGAATACGTGAAATATGTTATCGCAATACAAAATACAACTAACGAACATAAATAGTTACAAATCAGACAGACCATAGTTGAACATTGGGGTATCGTTGATTATTTTCAAGCATCTACAGTTGGAGTGTATTCTCCATATTGGAAGTATTGGAAATTACAGTATTTTTTTTATCAATTCTATAAAGAAGAATAAAATGTACAACATTTAAAAAAAACAAACAAACAAACAAACTTACCCTTTGCAATAACTAGAAGCAGAGAACAAATTATAAATTTCATCTTGGATATGTTTGAACTTTTACTCAGTTCAAATAGGTTGGTTATTTGGTTCTAACGTTTTAATTAGATTTTTATGATTTATATATATATATACTTTGATATATCCTTCCGCCAAAGTAGTTCAGTGTTAAACAAATAGACTACAGTCGTGATTTTATGTATAATAATTGTTGTGAAATCGTGCGTGACTGCTTCAAATTGGGGCGATATCAAAGGGGTCTAGCAAGAATAGAGGCTCAAATATTGAATGGAAGTGGTATACTAATGAAAACACTACGAATTATCCTCCCTTTTGTTGGTATCGCCAAATTAGAAAGATGATTAATTGATACCGTCGGAAATCGGAAATTATTAACATGTTGCAGTTTGTTTGTTTGTTTGCATGCATATAAGCTTTTTTTTTTTTTTTTTTTTTTTATTTATTTACATAGCAACAGATTAGTTTTCATGGCGTATTTAAAACAATGATTATTTTTATTTCTCCTTCTTCCAATAAAACTCATCCTTCAGTGGTCCTGGGTATTATTATTTTACTGGGTACTTAGAGGGAATATATTTTGAAGGGGTGCTAAATAGACATATTTGACACGTTCGTTTTGTCTCTCCCAACTTGTACCCTAATATAAAAGCTTTCAAATTATATTAACCTTAAAACTTATTAATTTACATTATAAACATCTCCCGTCACGAAAACTGAAAAATTGAATGAGAAGACCTGACTGACCGGAAAATAGGGACTCGGTGGACAAATATTAGAATTGTATTCTAATAATAGGTGTCTATGTACGATCAGTTTATCTACGAAATCTAACACGTTCATGTTTTATCGTAGAGATGATACTTTTGTAATGATAATATCTGACGACATGCCCCCCGGGGATATGGACACAGTATTATCTTTTCTATCATTTCAATTAGAAACTTTTAATGTAAACATGTATTTTTTTAATTTACTTACTCGCATTGTAAACTACAAATGATCTACATGTACTATTAGTAAGTAATTATAATAGTTGTAAATGTACATGTATGAGAGACTATCCAACTTCACACTTTTGCACAAGAACTCGTGAATTATATAAATTACAAACCTGATTTCCCCTTTCAGGGACCTCAATTAAATTAATATACCACTTGTTATTTCAGTCCAGTGAACTCTAAATTTCAAATTTTCAGTCTATTACTACTCATTTCATTTGAGTGTTTTTTTGCTTAATTCCAGCTCAACAATTTTTCAGCTATATCATGGCGAGAAAAAGTTAATTTTCAATGAGATGATGATGAGACCCGCTGTGTACTAGACCAACACGCTTAGTCTGATTTTTATAGAGCTCGCTCATTGAAACAACAGTCCTCGGGAAGACATGTCGCTCCACTCTGACACATTATCCTGATTCTGAGCCAACCAGCCTTTGCTCCTCCTTCGTGTTGCGTGAGAAGCAACACATACCAATTTTCTGTTCTTTGGTTTTATCCCATCGGGGCTGGAACCCACGATCTACCGCACTCGAGGCGAGCACGCTAGCCATTACCCCATCGATGCGGTTAATTCCGGTTGACTACATAAAAACCGTTTTAACTAAGCCTACTCTTACACATCTTTGTAAATATATGAACTACAAATACATGACCACTGTGATACAATACATGACTTCCAGCCCATGTCACCATAAAGAGCAAACTTTGGCGTATGTTTACCTACACCCATTAAAAAGCCGCATTGTTCTATTTTCGCAGCATTTTAATACACGTACAAGTGTAAATTAATTTCATGTACATTGCAAGTAATTTTAAGGGTAAATTAATTTTTAATTGGGACTTATATTTAATTAAGATTTGGGCAATCCAGTGCAGATCATTAGACATATGATCTCTGAAAATATTTACTAAATTGTATTACGATTATAAATACATGTACTTTACAAATGTATTTATAGAAGACAGCTTGCAGAGATCTGATCAAAAGGGTATTTCCCAAATTGTTTCCTAAAGATATCAATTTTAAAATCTGACACTTCTTTAATCATTACACCTAGTATATAAACAAAATAGTTTCTGTACATGATAAAATTCACTGATCTAGGCAATTTTCTTGATCAAAATCAGATAATTTTATAGCCGAACTTACATTTGTAATAAGTCGGACTTGCATAAAGCTATAACTTACATATTACGCACTGTTCATTAAAATGTATATATCTAATTCACAGTTGTTACATTGTATCATTTATTTCTAACAATCGGTAATTTTTTTTTCAGTGGTGAAAGTGGCGTTAAGCACCATAACTCTAGACCTAACCCCATGAATAAGACACACAGATTTAATATATCCCCTCCATAACTCTAGACCTAACCCAATGAATAAGACACACAGATTTAAGATATCCCCTCCATAACTCTAGACCTAACCCAATGAATAAGACACACAGATTTAATATATCCCCTCCATAACTCTAGACCTAACCCAATGAATAAGACACACAGATTTAAGATATCCCCTCTAGACTTTCGTAGTTGGAATGAATGTATTCATGGCAATTCTTATTGTTTGCATAAATATCTAGTTTTTAAATTGGGGGTGGGTGAATCTTATTATTTATTTACTTATTGATATTAAGTCCACACGACATATCGTTATTGATCTTTTTTAATAATGGTCTACAATCAACTAGTCAACATTTTAGCCACGTGTTATCTACGAGCGCCATTGACCATGTTTTTGTAAACCGCATCAGTGTGTAATGGTTATTGTACTCGTATCATGAGTGATTGATCGCTGGTTCGAGCCCTGATCGGATCAAACCAAAGATGGTTAAATTAGTATTAGCTGCTGTCCGCAAATCACGATGCTTTAAGGAGCAAGAGCAAAGACTGGTTGATTCGGAATCAGAATAGTGGTTTCGAGTGTAGTGGCATCCACCGTATGTTGTTTCAGTGAGCTAGCACTATAAAGATCCAGTTAAGTGTGTTGGTCTAGTATGTACAAAGTGGACATCATCGTTATCATCATTTCAGTAACATGTGCTGACAAATTGCTCACTCGGTGTTAAATGACAATAGCTCACTTCTTTCTTTACTGTCCATGTGTGTGCTTCGATCATTTCTGAATAAGACAAGAAGCCCTCGTGATCGTGATCGTATGGTAGTTGGATTTACAACTACATGTACATAATTATGCAATCAGTGCCTATCACCTCTAACGTTGTGAGTTCGAATCCCGTTCAGGCAAAGTGTACTCGATACAACATTATGTGATGAAGTTTGTTAGTGACTTGAGGCAGGTTAGTGGTTTTCACCGGGTACTCCGATTTCCTCACCAAAAAAAACCCCTGACGACCACGATACAACTGAAATATTGTTGAAAGTGGCGTTAAGCACCATAACCCTAACCACTGAATAAGGCACATATAATTATGATATTCCCTCTAGACTTTGTATTTCGTAATTGGAATGAATATATTCATGGTTATTCTTATTGTCTGCATATACTTGACTACCTGCGATCTTATTCTTAAATATTGTAAGGAGAGTTACCAAAGATACCAAAGGAGTAATCAGAATCCGTACATCGAAGAACAGACAACACAATGGCCAAAAGAAAAGGACAAAAGGACAAACAACGATCTACAAAACATACACATAAAACTAAAGATCGAGCAACACGAACCCCACTGAAAACAAGGAGGTGATTTTTTTTTTCAATTACATAACACAAATATTATCTTGATACAAAATGAGCCCAAATTATTTTAATATAGATTCCCATGGTCTACTTTTAGTTCATGCTATCGGAAGGTTTTTCATCTTTTTATAACAACGGAACATATATTTTAAGGCAATACTATGGACCATTTCCTATATAGACACACGCTGTATGTAATAAACTTTCAATACGGACTTCTCAATGATGGTTTAATGAGGAAAATAGTGATACATTTTAACGTTACGAAGCATCGCAATGTAATCTCAATATCAACGTTTTATTTTGACATTCCACATTACTTAATAATCTACCAGTCGTATTTAATCCGAGGAAGTAATTTGTTTTAAGGTTATAATTGTGTAAACAAAAACCCATTTATGTTCAAATTTGGTCCACCTTATATTTAATACGTATATATTCCGATGAAGAAATGGAATTTAGACACATAATTCTGGTACATATGATGAAATGGAGAAGTATATACATACGATATTTATATTGATAATTATCAATTCAGGTAAATTATTTTCTTAGTTTTCCTTGTCTATACAGACTATCGTTTCTAATTTCTATTTATTTTAGGGGTCGTCGTGATCATGTGATAGTTTGATTTAAAATCACCTATACAACCAGAGCCTATCACCACTGACATTATGAGTTCGAATCCCGTTCAGACGAGGTGTACTCGATACACCATTATGCGATGTCAGTGTCAGCGACTGATGACAGGTCGGTGATTTTCTCCGGGTACTCCGGTTTCGCCACGATATAACTGAAATACTGTTGAAAGTGGCGTTAAACACCATGACCCTAACCTCTAACCCCATTTGTTTTATGTAAATCTGTCCTAATTGTCGTTCATCCGAAGAAATGAACAACTATTAATAGTGAGTGACTGAGTGAATGGGTTTGTTAAACTAGATCGTGATTTAAACCTTTTTTTGTAATGAAAGTCTGAAGATATCTGTTTAGTACTAAACCAACACGCCGGAGTTGGATATTTATAGTGATAGCTCACTAAGACAACAGTTCTCGGAAACATCGTTTTGATTCCCAGCCAACCAGTGATTACTTTTACTCCTTAGCAGAGAAGTAACAAATACCAATGTTTTAATCATTAGTTTGTCCGACCGACCGATCGCCAATCGAATCCACGTTCTACCAGACTGGGAGCGAGCAAGCTAACCATTATACGCGAGGTGGTTGACAACCTCTTTTTCTCAACCGATATACATATTGATCATTATTAATTTATGTGAATTAGCTTTAGCGTATTTTCTATTTTTCCCTTGTCAATGCAAAATAGTTTTTTTCCATATGGAATTACATGGAAAATATATCCCAATTGTGATTCATCCCACCATTTCCGCATAAAAACTATGTTCGATTCTCTTTTACACCCAGTTGTTTGTAGGAGAGGGATTCCTGTCTTATTCATGTTATTTGTATTTATAGTTGTGTCCTACGTGACTTGATTATATGAGTAACATAGTAGGTGTCTTAGAAGAGGCAGAAACTGCTTACCCTTCGTGAGTATCTGGGTTCATCCTCGGTTCTTGAAGGATCTGTGTTGCTCATCTTTTTAGTTTTCTGTGTTGTGTTTTTGTTTTTGTTTTTTGTCTTGTGTGCCAATGTTGTCAGTGTCTCGGGATTGGCCTTTCGGTTTTCTCTAACGTTTATTATGATAGATGATAACTGTTTGAATTCGATGTTTATTTACCAATATGAATTCAGGTAAATTACTTATTTTCTTACTTTTCAGTGTTCATACCGAATACTGTTTTCCATCTGCAACTGTGAAATAAAAAAAAACAATTCCATTTTCTTTTCAGATTTTACACTGTCAAGAAGACATGCTTCATTAGAACATGGTCATTCTGCACACGCCCATCCTCATAGTGGCGAACATTCATCTCACGAATTGTTTTCCCATGAAAATGAACACATCCATAATATTGGACATCTTCACCCTCCTAGACACCATCCTGCAAGTCATGGTAGATTAAACGGCCACTCATTGTTCTCTCAAACAATCAGCCATAATAGCCATAATACTAATGGTGAGATACAGAGCCCTCGACCGACTAAAGGCCAACTGATAAACGAGTTTAATAGGTGGAAGGAGAATTGGTGGAAAGGTCAGATGGAATTTTGTGGACAACAGAAAATTGAACCCAGATTTCAACTAGATAAAATAATGGGAGGACACAACGCAGTGAAAGGCAGTTGGCCCTGGATGGTATGTGTCTATACATGTTCCATTAGGGTTATGTTCATTGCTGTAGACCGTACTGTGACTGAAATTTAGAACAGCAGTAAACGTGCTGTGCCTTTACTTTAAGTCTCTCATGTTAATTTTCCCTCGAACACAATGGATTTTTAGAACTTTACACTAAAAAGTACATCTTGACTTGTGATGAAAACGTAGATATTACATTAGTTTGCACGACGGGTTTGTGATTTGATTTGATTTGATTTTTTGTGTTTTAACGCCACTTTCAACGATATTTCAGCTATATCATGGCGACCAGTTTTAGAAGTGGAGGAGCTACAAATACCAGTTTTATAGTCTTTGGTTTGACCCGGTCGGGATTTGAACCAATGATCTACCACACTCGAGGCGAGCACGCTGACCATTACACCACCGATGCGACCAGTGTTAATGATAATTAACGTTTGAATAAATAATTTTTGTCCCATTAATTTCTATAAAATAAGCCATATTTGTTCATTCTTGTCAGTTCATATTACCAAAATAAGAATTTGGTATCTGATCAAGATTTTTACATGAAATATGCCCAGTTCGCAATTCTGATTAATATCAAAATTATTAACATTGCTTTATTTTCCCCCCGTAGATTTCTCTATTTAACAACTTACTCCGACAGCCAACATGTGCTGCTGTGTTGATATCTGACCAATGGGCTTTAACAGCTGCACATTGTTTCTCAGGGTAAGTTTATACATATATTTTATATATCATTGTTAATGTACTCAATTATAGATCAATTCAACTACTGTACTACAAGTAACCAATATGACAATTTCCATTTCTTAATTTGTCCCCAAAACACCTCTGAACTTTCAACTAACGAATAAAACAAAATTTTTCCCAGCAATAAAATAGTTGTGACGTGTAGATCTATATAGATAGATATCTTTTTCCAAACATTTTACCCAAGTGTTTTTTTCTTGATTGACCATCTGTATAAGCACCATGTATATTTTGACGTGTAAATCAGAATTATGTACATGTGCATAGTGTCAATAACACGCGTACACATACGGTATTCAAAAATATATACTATATACAAGGAAATATTTATTGGGTAATTTACAAGAAAACATTTTGAGAATCTGTAAATAAAAATCAATGAAACAAAGTATATTTTACTGAACTACAAAAAGCTACGTTTCAAAGTTACCTGGGGTCCACACTAGTATCAGTGCTAAATACTGTGTGAATAGCGTTGATTTTGCAAGAAGGACAAATCGTCCCCAATGGTATAAAGGTTTATACATACAAGTACATATAGTAAAGAAAAATGTCTTTTGATTTGAATTGAATATGATCAAATAAAATTCTGTTAAATTAAGATGACTGTGGTGTCAGAATGACATACTTATAAACGTATTTTTCACATTAAACCTTTTCTAAATTTGTACGTTTTACATCTTTTCTAGTATTGTAGATTTCATATGTCTAATAATAGTAAATGGCTGATGATAAACAATCCATAGGGTTAAACATATTACAAATAATAGACATTTGGTCTCAAATATTAAACCCTTGTGGATAAACAATTAAATATCGATAAACATATTTCAAATAATAACTGTTTTCTAAATAGAATTGTCTCAAGTAATATATCCATGTGGACAAACAATTCCATAAGGATAAACGCAGTTCTGAAAATAACTGCTTCTATATAAATTTGCCTCAAATAATTAATCCTGATGAAGTTTTCTTATAAAATAATTCCCACGCCATGACATAGCTGAAATTATGCAAAAGTTGGTGTTCTACACCAGTCAATCAATCAATCTGTCAACATGATAACGAAATCAATAAGATGAACATAGTGTACTGCAGTTAGAAGAGGGTTTCAACCAAAAATGCCATGAAATTGATGTTCTTGATACACGTATATATTAACATGACCGGAACAAAAACATATTAATGTTTACCTAATATTTCTATTGTTTACTTACAGGGTATTCAACAATGAATCACTTATTACAGCTAGAATTGGAATCCATAATTCCTCTGCTTTTTCTGAAGATAGAAACGAGCAAACTTTCAAAATAATCAAAGTAGTGTTACAAACAAAGACAAATTTAAAAATGGTACCATTTGACAATGACATTGCTCTACTCAAGTTCCACCAGCCTGTAGCATACAGCTCTTCTGTTAAACCAATATGTCTACCCAACAATAAAGAAATAGATAGAACCACGTGTGCTATCACAGGTTGGGGACGTTATAGAGGTATATATATTATTATATGTTTATGATTCTAGCGTCAGAGAGATAAAGGCCAGTGTGATTAACACAACTAGTCATGAAAAGAAAGTCTTAAACAGTAATGGTCAGAAATTTAAACAGTAATGGTCAGAAATTACACAAATATTAAGAAGAAGAATAAACAACTTTTACTTCAAACATTGAACATTACAAAGACCACGACCTATGACGTTGGAAATCTTGGTCCTGGTGTATTATAGTGCATGTATATGATTGTAGCATTATAGCGGTACATACAAGTAGAGGTATATGATTGTAGCATTATAGCGGTACATACAAGTAGAGGTATATGATTGTAGCATTACAGCGGTACATACAAGTAGAGGTATATGATTGTAGCATTATAGCGGTACATACAAGTAGAGGTATATGATTGTAGCATTATAGCGGT
>MJUT01043988.1:11313-25536 GCA_002080005.1 Gigantidas platifrons | reverse complement strand
TAAAAAAAATATTCGAAAATTCAAATTTCTGAGGTATGTGACATTTAGGTCACGTTGGTCATGTGACATACAGTTTCATTAATATGCTGTTCATATCAACGGGAATTTTTGAGGATAAGCTCCGCCCTCAATTTTGTCGGTAGGCACTACCGCAAATTCCCCTTTAAGGGGTTTTCTTATATTACAACAAAATAGTCATTATTAACTACAACAATCAATAACTCTATACGTATCACCATTACCATAAAAACTGGTATATGGGTGTTTTTGTTGCGGCAGCTTTATTGCTGGAATGCCAAGGGAACCTCCACAGAAAAACTTTTATCACATAATGTTGCATCGAGCATACCGTGTCGTGTGCGAGAATGAAGCGCGGAAACATCGACTAGTAGCCAAACAGTATCTTTGCTATTACTTCTTAATACTGCATGTTTAACGGAGAAGCCACAATTACAAATTGTTGTAGTTCTGGTGTCTAAACCGAGTATGGTGCAAACTCACCATCTACCGTACTCCAGGGTATCAAGCTAACAATTCCGCCTTCAAGTCGGTTATATGTATGGATATGTGAATGCATGTGAAGACATCTAAATTGTCTATGGCAAGAAACTGTTGGCTGGATATTGCTGCTTTCTTAAGTTTTTTTTTTTGTGAGTACAAAATTCTAATGAATAAATATTTGCCAGATACTTAGCTAAAATAATAGCAAGCAAGATAACTCAAAGGAAAATACATATTTGTGTATGTCTTTCAGAAAGAAGAGTAGAATCCCAGCGGTCACCAAAGGTAATAATGACCCTTCGTCACGTGTTAATGAGAGTGCACAAGACAACAGAGAATCAACATTATATACAGAAATAACGAACACCAATAATACGGACACCCATAATACATTGGTTTATTCACATGCCGAGTCTTTGAATTCGGAGAAATATCCTCCTCCGATTAGTGACAATTCAAATTCAAGAACACATGGAGGACTCTTGCAAACTGCATACAATATTACAGATAAGCATGGATCTTCAGAGAACAGAGAGAAGTTGCACACTACCTACAATCATAATTCAATTAATAATGCTGTTAAAACCAATGATGACATTCACGAAGACCAAAATAGTACATATTCCCTGGCACAACGGATCGCTGAAGATGACGAGCCTGATCCCTACACCACAAACATAGACTACGACCATCTTAGCAACGTTTGTAAAAAAGAAGATGATACACACCATAAAGTCTACGATCATCTTCATTTATCTGAATCAGATGGGTGTGATCCTACATACGATCACTCAAATATCAATGGCTCTATATCTACAGACAGCAATTATGATCATTTTAACCACACAGATCCAGACTTATCTTAGTGAGACTTAATAACCTCTGACATACCCTTCAACTTATTGAAGGCGGTCAGTATCTGGTAGAAGTAAAAAGATGACGTGCTTTTGATTCTATAATTAGTTCTTTGAAATACTTTCGATTTAACATATGCAGGCCCAGCGCAGAAAATGTTGTTGAGGAAATACATGATTTATATGTTATATTTTGTACTCAGAAAAGATTGAAGATACCAAATTGTCAATGCAGTATTTCCGTACGTCTTGAAAATCTCCACATTCAATTTCATAATTTTATAGATCTTAGACAAAGGGAAAAAACTCTTTCTCGCTTGAAACAACAAATGGCGTTGATGTGGTTTAAGAAAGAAAAGCTTGAAGATACATATAAGGTAATGAAATGCCCTATTCGAAGAAGGGCAGACAATGCAATGGCCTAAAAAAAAAGACAACACGACAAGCAATGATCTACAAAGCACAACACAGAAAACTAAAGATCGAGTAACACGATCCCCACTAAAATCGGGGTGACTCTAACCCGAATAATCCAGTCGTTATATTACGCTCCCGCTGGTCGCTACATTTACGCCTGGATGCATTCATTGATAAAATTCGTCAAACCGGAAATAGTAAATCGCTATGACTTATGGGTATTACGACATCGCCATTAGGCATGAATGGCGCGTTGGCAATACAATGAAAGTATCTTTACCGTGTAGTATATATTCTACTGTAACTTTTTGTTTTTCTTTGAATTTAAAGGTGTATTTGTCTTCTAAATTTGCAAAGGCACAATCATTCTCCATGTTTGTTTTGTCAATATTACAAACGGAAGTAAATGAAGTCACTAATGCGCATACGCGCTAATATCTGAGATTTTATTTGTGTTGTCTGAACCAGACAGCAGCAGACGGATTTTTTCCATTGGCCGCGTTCAAGCCCTCATCTAGCAATAATACCGATAAAGGGCGCAGTATTATTCCAATTAGGGTGACTCTGGTGTTCCGGAAGGGTCAGTAGGTCCTGCCTGACGTGTGGGACACGTCGTGTTACTCTTGTTATAGACCCGGTGATAAGTCATGAATGAGGGAAGGACCGGGAAGTGCAACAAGATGCATGATAGTGATAGAACTGTCCTTTTTTGTATGTCGAATATTGCGCAATTAATTAATGGTTCAAGTTATCAAATGCTACCTGTTGAATGTTGAACGTTTAATATAGATATTGGATAACTACTATCTTCCAAATGCAAAGTAATAAGTACAATCAAGGAGACCAGATTGCAAATTGTAATTTCGCAGCTGTGTTACACAGAATACGATGCTAGACATGCTTTTTGGAAGCAGAACCATAAAAACACCATGTGTACATGCATAGTGTGAAAAGAGTTGATTAAGAGTAATTATTATACACATGCATACAAACATAGTCACCAATGCTTTGTTTGTTTTGATTGTAAGTGTAGTTTTCCCCCCTCTTTTGATAGCAAATTCATTTCTGTTACAACTTAATCTAACAATATACATATTTAGCTTACTCCTTTATACATGAATATTATATACCAGTATATTTCGTAGTTATTCCTATTGTGAAGTGAAATTGGTTAATTAACGATTTTTTATAATATTAATGTTATTTAAACGTAATCCCTTTCTATCTTCAAGTAGTAATAATAAGTATCACTAAATGCATATTAAAGATCTTTGCATATCTTGTTAAAATTACCACAACGTCCAGCTTGGCAGGGTAAAACAGAAATTAAAAGGCGTGTTTGTTTCAAGCTGGGGTATGACATAGATTATATATATCTATATTATATCCCAGTTTAAGGACATTCTTTTCAATCTGTAACTCTTATAGACTAGTTCAACCTGGATGAGTAAATACATAATGTCATCATTGCATTATTGACATAATGCCCTAATATCAGCCCAACTCGTTATGTTTTAAGTCTGTTCAAAAATAGTGTGTGCGTGTTTGTGATATACGTTGAATGACTGAAGCACATACCCTAGGTCACTGATGCTTCAGTTATTCCACTTTAAATGTCACAAACTACACATGTATTGTGTATATGGTTAACATATGCTACAGCATAGTGTTTTTGTATTGATATAAGTCGAGCAACTGAGGCACATACCCATGGTCCCTGCTGCCTCAGTTGTTCCACTTAAAGTTCATAAACCACGCATGTAGTGTGCATACGCTATATTATGTTGCATACATTGCTTGTATGGGATTTATTTTATATTATATTTTGTGGCATGCAAATCTTGTATTGTGTGCATATTACACTATACTGCATACATGGGTAGTATTGTGTGTGTGAAAAATCACGATACACGCAAAGATTGCATTGAGTACATATCAAGTTTGTTGGATGAAGCCTTGTACTGTATGCAGTTGTGTGTATGGCTAATATGATGTGCTAGGTAAATTATGTTGCAAGCAAAGATCACACATGTTATATCATGTTGCGTGTATGGCTTGTATTGTGTGCATGATATATTATGTTGCATCCACACGAATTGCATTGTGTACGTGTGAAATTATGCATTATGGTGTATGCATATATTGTATTGTGTGTACAAAATGTACATGTTCTATACGGTTGCATATATCGAGTGCATGCCCACTAAAGTATACCTGTACGTGAACTGGATGCATGGGGTTGTGAGTGTGCGGTTTTTGCTAGGGTTTTTCTCCCCCCGAGTGTATCCCTTCGTGTATTGGATGAATGTTTTGAGCATTGTCCGTACGGTTAATGCTCTTTGTATAAATTAATAATGTTTTGTATTATAGTTTACATTGATGTACATTTTTGTCAGTCTGCTTCAAATTACAACATGACAGACAATTAATTTACATTTATCTTTATCTTCTTTCCAACTATTGAGGATAGGGGCAAATTTGGTCTGGTAACTTCACATTAAAAATGACAAAAATATATTCCTTTAAATGAATTTCTGGTTAAATCTTATGTTCCTATTTTTACTTGGGTTAGTATTCAACAAATTACATACAGGCTGATATACATGTAGCTTTATTGCATCTTGGTAAACATCCGTGTTCACTCATCATCATCTTCTCTGTATCATTTCTATCCATTTTGATTTTTTCCTTTTTTTCCACTGTGTGTGTTGTATAAACGCTTTGTTTTTTCATTAAATGTACAATTGTCCACAATGATAAAATGCAAACTTTTAAAAATAGCTTGATTATAATCTATGATGCCTATTTGTTATTTAGCTATTGTATAGCCATATTATTATGTTTTGGCTACTCTCATTACTTATCGTTGCAATCAGGTGTTACATAATAATGGCCATTTCAATTGAGCAATACCGACTGAGAGTAGGTCTTTTTACTTCAAATTTTGGGCACAGTACAAAAAGACTTCGCCAAAGTGACGTCCTCTGTATCTTGATATTCTTTTTCTCACATAGAAAGTCAAATGCACTGCGAGTTATAGTGTTCATTCATTTTATTATCGACTTGTTAGTTTTGAAAAAAATGTCTAAAAAATATCACAAAAATGACCAAAGTTGACAAGTCAGCTACGAGCTTGCCTGACAAACTTAATGTAGACTCTAAGTTAACCAATAGTTTTATGCACATATTTTTTCTTATTATTTGTACTGCAAATGTTGTTAATACTTGGAGGCATAGAAACAAATCCTGGCCCAGAACTCCCCGTTGATGATGAGTAAAGTTCGAGTTTTAATGACTCCTCTGAAATGTCAAGTATATACGAAGCGCTTTCAACTTCTGTCTCATTTATTCATTTAAATATACAAAGCCTGGTTCCAAAACTTGATTTAATATATGCTGAATATGACCATTTCGATATAACGTCATTCACTGAGACATGGTTGAAGGGCGACAACTTAGACAATTCTATTGAACTGCTAAATTTCCAAACACCATTTAGGAGAGACAGGGGTCCAGAGAAAAATAGAGGAGGGGTTGTAGTTATATCAAAGAAAATAATTATGCCTACAGAAGACCTGATTTAGAAGTTAATGGAATTGAAGCTATTTGGGTCCAGATAAAAATACATGGGTACAAAGTATTATATGGGACTTTTTATGTACCTCCAACAAGTAACACTGATTCATGGAATGAAGTAGCAAATTCGATAGAATCGGCTGTAAATGATGAGAGTATTGATTTTGTTATTGTGACCGGTGATTTTAATGACAATCAACTAGATGTAAATAATGTAAAAATGAGAAATATATCGATGCAGTACAGCTTACAGCAACTAGTCGAAGATCCTACAAATTTGACTGAACATTCATCATCTCTTATCGATTTAATATTAACTAACGATGTAAATTTGTTCCGTATACTGGTGTGGGTCCCCTCTATTAGAACACGTACGTTACCATTGTCCGGTCATTGATTTTCGGAATGTCCCTAAACCTGTGAGCAAATCGTTCAAGCGTAAGATTTAGCTATATAACCAAGGAGATTTCGTTGAGTACAGACGATTATTGTCACTAACTGATTGGGAATACATTTTTTCTACAGACGACATTGATAAAATCACTACCGACATTTCGAATAATATCTTAAGCTCTGCTGAAGCCACTATTCCGAACAAATTTGTAACTATTAGGAAATAAAACTCTACATGGTTAACAAACGAGATTAGAAAAGTCATCAGAAAGAAAAATAGAATCCATAATAAGGCTAAGCGTCTAAATAAACCTGCTGATTGGAATAAATTTCGTAAAATTCGTAATGATGTTACATCTCTTGTAAGAAAATCCCACGATGCGTATCAAGACAAACTTGTATCTAGACTGTCTGACGATCATCCTTGGATTAGAACATGGTGGAAGACTTGTAACCAAATTTCTGGACTAAAACCATCACACTCTGGCATACCCCCACTACTGAAAAATTATAATTTGATTTTTAATGATTTAGACAAGGCGAATGAGTTCAATAATTGCTTTACTATGCAAACTGATCTTGACGACTCTGAGGCCGTACTTCCCGAACTTCTCTTCCCGAAAACCAGCTTTGTGATATTGAAATAAGCGAAATTGATGTCGAAGACGTTTTATCAATATTAAATCCTAGTAAGGCCTCTGGTCCAGATTTGATTAACCCGCGACTTCTAAAAGAGGCGGTTAATCAACTAAAATATCCTTTATGTAAACTTTTTAATTTATCGTTATCAATTGGTGTGCTACCCAGCGACTGGAAAAAAGCTAATATAACCCCGGTTTATAAGAACAACAATCATAATGATGTAAAAAATTACATTACAGGCCAATTTCCCTGTTAAGTGTTATTTCTAAACGTATGGAGCGCCGCGTTTATAAGTATGTTCATAATTTGTTATTGCTAAACAATATTATTACATGTAATCAATCTGGTTTTACATTTGGCGATTCCGCTATAAATCAGTTGGTAAATATTTCGAATGACTGGGAGGGCTTTAGACAGTGGGAAAGAAATCAGGGTTTTATTCTGTGACATTAGTAAAGCCTTTGACCGGGTATGGCATAAGGGATTATTGTTTAAACTAAAGAGTATGGAATATCTGGTAATCTTTTAGTATGGTTTGAAAGGTATCTTTCTTGACGGTCCCAACGGGTGGTTTTAAACGGGTCAAATTCCGAGTGGAAGACTATAATTGCGGGGATTCCCCAGGGTTCCATATTAGGCCCTCTTCTATTTTTATTATTCATAAATGATATTGTGACTGATATCGAAGCGAGCATTAAGTTATTCGCAGATGACACTGGTCTCTATGTAACAGTTGATACTCCTCAAAACATAGCTGACATTATTAATAGAGATCTTGAACAAATCCATCAGTAAACCGGCTTGTAAAATTCAATCCCCAGAAAACGGAGGCTATGGTTATTTCTAGAAAATTAATAAAACCACTCCATCCCCCACTGGAAATGAACAGTCAAATTCTTCAACAAGTTACAAAGCATAAACATTTAGGATTATTCTTTTCTAACAATGGGTTGTGACACGATCACATTGACTATATAGTTAAGAAGGCCTATACACGATTAAGCATGTTAAGGAAAGTCCGCTTTATACCGAATAGATTTTTTTTAGAAAAGATGTACTCCTCTTTTATTAGACCCATTTTGGAATATGGGGATGTTGTTTGGGATACGCAGATTCATTATTTGATAAATAAAATCGAAAATGTTCAGAGCGAAGCTGCGCGAATTGCTACGGGTGGTACAACATTAACGTCTATTCAGAAAATATACGAGGAAACGGGATGGGAAAAACTTTTGGAAAGAAGGGAAACACATAAATTGATTTTACTTCATAAAATAGTTAACAATCTGGATATTTGAGAAATTTGTTGCCTGATAAAGTAGACAATCGACACTACCATAACACACGTCAGTCTGCGAATATTCTAGAAATAAGGTCAAAAACTAAATTATGTTCAGATTACTTCCTTCCATCATCCATAAAATGATGAAATAGACTCCCTATAGATACTCAAAATTCAAGGTCCCTGAATATTTTTAAGGAGCGTATTAAGACCCAAAATAGCAAATGTCCTACATATTATTACAGTGGCACTCGATTGGGTCAAATTTTGCACACCAGGTTAAGAATGAACAGTATCTCATTAAATGAGCACCTGTTCATTCGAAATCTGGTGGATTCCCCTAATTGTGCATGTGGTCAAGTCGAGTCTACATCTAATTTTTTGATATCGTGCAAAAAATATACTGATTTACGTAATGAACTCATGTATACAATCAATTATCCGGTTACTATTGATGTTAAACTTCTACTGAAGAGGTTAGACACCTTAAGTGTAGATCAAAATATAGACATTTTTATCAATGTACAGAATTGTATTCTTAAAAGCAAAAGATTTACATCATAATTCTAAGTTGCATTTCATCTGTATTACTAATTGTATATCTTTCTGTTTTGTTATTCCAATGTCTATTATTGTTTTTTTTTAGATTTGTCATGTAGCATGTTCTATAGCATGTTTGCTATATTAGTCAATTATAATTCATAGGAGGGATTAGTATAAGCTTAGCTTGTTTCCGAATCCTGTCATGTTAAAGCAAAATTTGTGTGTATTGTAACATTATACCAGTTTATCATGAATAAATATGTTTATACCAAGAGTTAAGCCAATACATCATACCCAAGCTTCGCTCTTGATCTAATATATGATAGTTAGTCCGCCCTCTGTAACACTTTACTAGTTAATGTCAGAGGGTGAATTCTGATTGTATGGTAGTCCCAGACTTTAAATAGAGGATTAACCGTAAGTGTGCACAGAACTGAATTATAATGCAATGTAAAACATGTTTCGATTGAGTTGCTAAATTGGTCGAAAATTTACATAAACATAAACTCTTCTAAACATAGTTGGCATCTTTTTCCGCATTAACGTCCTTGTAAAGATATGACAGCATTATGACATTTGTTCGCTTCTGACAAACCAGAATGTTGACTACAAGGGTTTACTGAAATCAGATAATACCATCATAGTATTGCAATGGGTATAAAGGTTCAAGATGGCACCTCTGATCTGTCTTTTTATAATATTGCTTGACTTGTTTATGTATTCTAAATAATTGTTTTTATTCTGTTATGATATATTAGTTATCTGAATCAAAATATAATTCGCATGTTGCATCTATCTGTCAGTAATAGCCCCTAAATTGCAATAATATTAAAAGGTCGTAATATTTTCTAAATCTTGAGATAATGTTTTGTGCATTCATTTATGCATTACTTTCAATAATCGGAAAACTAGACATGTTTCCTTTGATCCTACTGAGTGATATTGTCAGTATCAACTTGTTGACTCTGATTCTGGAAAATATTGGTCAGTCTGGCGTAACATTATGAGGTTTAGTACCGATAAAAGCAATAACTTCCATTTTGAAGGTCTTGAAATACATTATCACTAAAATGTAGTATCACAATTCGTCCTATGCTAGTAATAATGTCTGTTTCGACCTTCAAAACTGGCGTTATTCTATATATATATATAATAAGGTATTATTTATTTATTTGTTTAGCACATATAATATGTGCAATCCCTCTGAATTTATATCGGTTTTTTTTATCCTTATACTAATTCTACCTCAAACTGTTTACAAAAGATACAATTATCCATTTATATATTTTAATAATAATATTTTATCTTAAATTGTGGGCATCTGTTTTGCAAATCAATGAGCAGCGAATGGGCTTATATTACAATCTAGAGTGGTTTCGATAATTATACATACAGAGGAGATACAAAATGTTATATACACGGTGTGAACGATATTTATATTTGTTATCTTGTGAATAACAGACATTTATCACTTCATTATAACACATCACATAAGCGTCCAGTGTCAATGTAAAATATCTGTCAATTAACATATAAACGTTGAAATTTTTCATAAAGTTCGCAAAATTTACAGCTATGATGTACATATGATGTTAAGTTTTCGGTTGGATGACATTTTCCGCAAGAATTCTATAAAGGTAGATCGTCTACTTGGCATCTTTTCAATAAGGTTTCATATGTTGTGGTCGATGTTGCCTTTTCCTGCATCGTTTAAGACACCAGTCGTGACTTCCTTGTTTACATAGATCAACAAATCTACAAAGACATTTTGTTTAAACATTCTTGATAACATGATTCGAATAATTGATGTTTAACAATAGAGGTACATTTGGTGTATAACATTCAATTTAATAGGAACATATTAGATATATTAATTGTATATTATGTAACGTTCTCATGTAGTGTTACTCTTGTAATATATCCGGTAATAAGTCATGTATGAGGAAAGGACGGTATTATGATTACAACAAACAGAGGATATCCATTGTCATTTGTACACAGATATTCCTTAACGGTTAACCAAGTCATGTTGGCGACCATAAAGCTTTCGAAGTGATGACTTCAACTTAAAAGTGGTATTTGTTGCTTCTCTGCTAAGCACGCAGCACTACATATCAGGAATAAGGACAGATGATGGATGGGTTAAAGCCAGGATATTGTGTCCGAGTTGGACGATATGTCTAACCTATCTGTTTACTGTTGTTTATGTGAGATAGCACTAACACATCCAAGCTTAGTGTGTTGGTCTAGTACAAAACTGATATCGTCAATATCTTATGAAAAATAAACTTGGTATAGCCATGGTTATGTTCAAAAATGTTCATTCGACATTAAACAACACTTACTCATTATTATCATAAATGAGAATGAAAATTGATGAATATATATGTAGATGAGCTATTGCTGTTTATCATCTCTTCCAGCAATGTGTCTACTTTATTGTAACTCTTAGACGTAATGACATATTACTTCTTGCGTGTAATAGAAAAAGTAGCTCTTTATGAGTAACAATTTTATTGGGTTGTCGTTTGTGACCCTGTTATAATGCAAACATTTCCAACACTTTCCATGATCTTCTGTTGTACATTTGGAAATAAAAACATCGGTCCATAAGCCCATCTTACTGCTACATTTACCGCGACGGGTGTCACTAATGAATCAGGAACTGCTAACCCTTCCGGAGCACACGAGTTCAGCCTCGGTGTTTAGTGGGGTTCGTGTTGTTCGATCCTCAGTTGTATGTGTATTGTTTTGGAGATTGTTGTTTGTCCTTTTGTCAGTTTTTCTCTGGTCATTGTGTTGTCTTGCCTTCTTCGATTTACGGTTCCTGATTACTCCTTTATTATCTTTAAGCTTGATAGAGAGTTGCTGTTAATTAGGAAGATTGTGCACCAACAAGTGTTGATAGTGGTAAAGTTGATGGAGTACGAACTGCCTACCATTCCAGGGCACCCCCCCCCCCCCCTCAGTGTAGTTCGTGTTGCTCTATCTTTAGTGTAGCTCTTATCGGACCATTATTTGTCTTTGTGGTCGTCTTACCTTTGCCATTGCATTAGCTGTTTTTCTTCGTTTTACAACGTCTGATTACCCCTTTGGTATCATTAACCTGTTCGTTTCGTCAACCGGTAATTCATATATTACGTCTTAAATAAACATTAGAGAAAACCGAAATGGACTATCCATAGACACTGGAAGCATTAGGTACATAAGACATAGGACGAATACAAACAAAACAAAAACATAACACAGAAAACTCGAAAGATTAACAACAGGGACCGAGCCAAAATCCGTGGGTGAACCCAGGTGCTCGCGATGGGTAAGTAGTTCCTACCTTTTATATATCATAAATTACAAACAAATACATGAATATTTTAGAAATAAGCTTACATCTGCATTTTATTTAGATATGCACTACCATTTTTTTAACGAATGACACTTTAACGTGTGATTAATTACAATTCTCTGTAATATGATAATAGTATTATAGATAACGTGAAAATTTGAAGATTTTAGTCTTACGCTTTTGGAAACATGTCTACGTTCAATGACATATTTGTTTTATGATTTATTAAGCATAGTCAAACCTGACAAGGACAAACTGGTGGTTTTTGATACAAGTGACCTCTTAAATTCGTATCTTACATGTATATCAGTCTCCACGACTGGAGGTCAGACTTAGAGATAGTATTAATAAATGTGAATGATGAAGTGAATGTGTAAATAGTGATGGTTTCAACGATTCAACCAATATCAACAAAATGAACAATCACTTCTCACATGAAATCATTGAACATCTGACGTTTGCAGTCTAGGCTTGGCACATACACGAAACTGTGGCGGGTTAACAAGTTAATGGGATCCCAACCCTCTGCTCTTGATAATTGCATCTTCAATATAATGGTAATAGAGATATAAACAAAATTGATAAAGAAAACCTTCACCGATTCGCTTCAACTCAAAAAGGCCATCACAAACATTAATGACATAAGCATGGAGGATCAATCAACGCTCCCAGTTATCTAGATACTAACACAGACGGTAGAATTTATCGATTAAAACGTGCCTGAGTGGTTGTTCTTTAAGGCCAATCAGCAATTTGTCAGATTTGTCATGGGAAGAAAAAATTACATTTCGATGAGATGATGAAGATATCTACTTTGTATTAGTTCAACAAACTTAGCTGGATTCTTACTAACTCCCTACTAGCAATACAACTAGGTTGTTCAGCGAAAAAACAAAACTGAAAACTTAATTTGGTAGTTCGACTATTTAAGAAACCATGACGTACATGCAGATCTATATACTTAGGAAAAAGCACGGGTTGCAAAGTAGATACGTACAACGCATGGAATGTTTGGTTACCAGTTTATTCTACAATGTAAATAAATGTAAATTGCAAACAAACAAGTCTAGATTTACCTATGCTATTTTACTTCCGCCTAATCATGCTAACGGTGTCGGCCCAATAGTCCGAAGGCCCGATAGTCCGAAAGCCCAATAGTTACAAATTAATTTATTTAGAATGATTTTGAATCTGACAGCTTTCTTGTAATTAAAGATAACCCAGAAAAATATGACGACCACCGGGTTTTTCTAACAAATGGATACGATCTAAAAAAATTCTTCAGATTGTTATATTGATTAAAAAAACACATTGACCACATAAAGTATACTATCCTATTTAACAAGGATATACTTATTGCCAATGGTATATACTTCCTTCTTACTAGCAGAAAGATTTTTAGTTCTCCTGTCCCGAATATTGGCATTTCAGATATAGCCATTACTTGGAGTCCGTCGTATGTTCGTTAACTTTCACCTTTTAAGCTTCCTGAGAACCAATAAATATAATTTTAAGAAACAGTCTGAACATGGTAAACATATTGCTTAGGAGTTTAGTTTTTGATTCGTCAACAAGCATGACAGATGAACGGGTTTTTCTTGTTGATCAACCGGGGAAGGGGGTGAAACTTACTCTGAAGAAACCATTAAGAGAGTGAAATGAAACTTGATATTTATGTTCCTATCAGTGTTGGTACTTTGATGTCGATCGGAAATGACCGACAGCAGAGATCTTGATATACATAGAAACTCTATGGGAAAACATGTTCATCTGCTTTAAATCCATGGAACAGACTTTAACCATATTTGCCAGTAATTTTCACGAGGTGTGGCACAGCAGGCACATGACTTCGGATATTTTGATGGTCACTATTTGAAGATTTTTTTTCTCAACAACATCCTAAGGGTTTTGAATGAATTTTGTGTGTGAAAATATATTTTGTTTTATATCTGGAAAAAATTAAGAGACAAGGCCATACCGAAAACATTTTTCGTGCGCACAAGTTAATAGTTCATTGAGTGGGTTATGGTATTTAACGCCATTTTCAACAATATTTCAGTTATGTCGTGGTGATCAGTTTTACTGTTGACGAAAACTACCGACCTGGCGCAAGTCACTGACAAACTTTATCACATAATGCCTCAGCGGGATTCGAACGTTAGTGGTGATAGGCACTGGTTGTATGGGTAGTTATATATACAACTATCATGCGATCACGACAGCCCCAATAATAGCTTTGGTGAAGATCATAAGTTTAAAGTAACCATCAGCCACGGTCAAAGTTTGTATTGTGGCATTATGGGAAATTCATTATCATCTCTCGGAGAGGCACTAAAGAGAATGAATTCAATTAAATTTGGCGGTGATGTTACCTGTCAGATCATTAAAAAAGATACAACTTGAAATTTCTGATAATTTCCAATGAATTTAACCCAGGTGAATAATTCGGGATCTTGTGAGCCTCTCGGTGACTTTTTCCATCTACGTTATAATCATAGATACATGTGTTTCAACTTAAATATCAACTGGCGTAACCATGGCAAACTTGGATGCTTTATATTGCATAAAATGATTCCGATTTATTAAATAAAAGAATAAATAAAATTAATGGTAGAAATATATGTATATGCTTAAATGAAATTGTAGTAAGAGCCAATATACATTTGTAACTG
>MJUT01043987.1:0-15366 GCA_002080005.1 Gigantidas platifrons | reverse complement strand
AAAAAAAAAAAAAAAAAAAAACAATGCAAAATAAAATATAAAATAAATAAAATGTCACAGTTCAAAAGATAAAATTAAACATAACACTATTTACACCCTGTAGGCCTGACTAAAAAGGTAAGTTTTAAGACTACGTTTAAAAGCGTCCAAAGAGTTCAAAGTTTTAAGATGGCGTGGTAAACCATTCCAGAGAGTGGAGGCAGCCTTGTCGAAACGGCGTTCACCATATGTCTTTGTTTTTATAACTGGCACTGTCAGTAATAATTCCGACTCAGATCGCAAGGACCGTCTTGGGGTGTATGGTTTAACAAGTTCTGTCAAATAAACTGGTGCTAACCCATGAAGAGCCTTAAAAACGTAGAGCAGAAGTTTATACTGACTTCTATATTCCATAGGAAGCCAATGAAGACGAATCAGGATGGGTGTTATATGATCCGTCTTTTTTGTCCTTGAGATCATACGAGCGGCAGTATTTTGAACTCGTTGCAATTTATCTGTCAAATGTTTATGAATCCCAAAAAGAAGGGCGTTCCCATAATCCAACCGAGATGTTACTAGTGCATTTATGAGCATCTTGCAGGCATCTTCGGATATGAAAGGACGAATGCATCCGATGTTTCTGATATGGAAATAGCAAGTTCTTGATACAGCATTACATTGTCTTTCCATGCAAAGAGTCTGATCAAAGTAGGCTCCTAAGTTTTTCACATAAGCGAAACAGCGAAATAATCGACATTAATTTAGTCAAATATAGTTACCGTATTAATTTCCTTTATTACAAACAAATACTGTCTTAACCGTTTAGGAATATCTGTTACAAATGACAATGAATGTGGCCTGCTTGTCATAAGCAATATCCAGTCTATTCCTTCTTCAAGAATTATCACACAAGCGCTAGAAACAGGGAGAGAGAAGGCTAGCGAACCTACATCATATTGGTCTATAAACTTATCTGTCAGTAAATATCTGATATTTTCTATTAACTTATTTGTTAAATTTCCTATTAACGTCTATGCCAGTAAATATATGTTGTTTTCTATCAACTTTGTGTTGTACCTGTGTGTTATTTTCTATAGACTTATATGTCGGTACATATGTGTTGTATTCTAAAAACTTATATGTTAGTACCTATGTGTTGTTTTCTATAAACTAATATGTCAGTACATATATGTTGTTTTCTATCAACTTCTTTGATAAATTTCCTATAGACTTATGTGTCAGTAAATGTCTGTTGTTTTCTATAAACTTATATGTCTGTACATATTTGTTGTTTTCCATAAACGTATCTGTCAGTACATATGTGTTGTTTTCTATCAACTTATCTGTCGGTACATATGTGTTGTTTTAAATAAACGTATCAGACAGTAGTTATGTGTCGTTTCCTATAAACTTATATGTCAGTATATGTTGTTTTCAATAAACATATACATCAGTAGATATGTGTTGTGTTCTATAAACTTTCCTGTAAGTACAAATGTGTTGTTTTCTATCAACTTATATGTTAGTACATATTTGTTGTTTTCAATAGACGTAGCTGTTAGTACATACGTGTTGCTTTATATCTGTCAGTATGTGTTGTTTTATATGAACTTATTTGTCAGTGCCTATGTGTTGTTTTCCATCAATTTATCTGTTAGTACCTGTGTGTTGTTTTCTATCAACTTATATGTCAGTAGTTATGTGTCGTTTCCTATAAACTTATCATTCAGTACCTTTTTTGTTGTTTTTGTTACAAACTTATATGTTAGTAACTCTGTATTGGTTTCTATATACATATATGTTAGAAAACAACGCATACGTTTATAGAAAACAGCACATATTTACTAGCATATCAGCTTAAAGAAAGCAACAAATATGTACTGACATATAAGTATATAGAAAACAACACATATGTACTGACAGATAAGTCTATGGAAAAAAAAACACACAGGTACAAAACAAAGTAGATAGAAAACAACATATATTTACTGACATAGACGTTAATAGGAAATAAAAGATATTTACTGAGAGAGAGGTTTATGGGAAATTTTACAAATAAGTTAATACAAAACAACACATAGGTACTAACATATAGGTTTATATCAGCCAATACAGCGGTACTAACATATAAGTTTATTAAAAAAAACATAGAGATACTGACATAGTTGATAGAAAACAACACATAGTTACTAACATATAAGTTTGTATGAAACAACACGTATGTACTAACAGCTAAGTTTATAGAAAATAAAAAATATGTACTAACATATAAGCTTAGAGAAAACAACACATAGGTACTAACATATAAGCTTGTAGAAAACAACACGCATGTACTAACATATAAGTTTATAGAAAACAACACATATGTACTGACAGAAAAGTTCAAAGAAAATAACAGACATTTACTGACATAGAAGTTTATAGGAAATTTAACGAATAAGTTGATAGGAAACAACACATTTGTACTGACAGATACGTTTATAGAAAACAGCACATAGTTACTAGCATATAAGTTTAAAGAAAGCAACACATATGTACTGACATATAAATTTATAGAAAACAACACATATGTACCGACAGATAAGTCTATGGAAAAAAACACACAGGTACAAAACAAAGTTGATTACAAACAACATATATTTACTGACATAGACGTTAATAGGAAAATTAACAAATCTGTTAATAGAAAACAGAAATTTAATGAGAGAGAGGTTAAAAGGAAATTTAGCAAATAATTTTATATAAAGCAACACATAGGTACTAAGAGATAGGTTTATAGAAAGCAATACAGATGTACTAATATATAAGTTAATAAACAAAACAACACAAATGTACTGACAGATAAGTTTATAGGAAACAATGCATAATTACTGACATATAGAAACCAACACATGATACTAACAGATAAGTTGATAGAAAACAACACACATGTACTGACAGACAGATATATGGAAAACAACACATAGGCACTGGCAAATAAGTTTATGGAAAACAACACATATGTACTAACAGCTAAGTTTATAGAAAACAAAAAAAAGGTACTAACATATAAGTTTATAGAAAACAATACATATGTACTAACATAGAAGTTTGTAGAAAGCAACACACAGGTACTAACACTTAAGTCTATAGAAATCAACACATATGTACTGACAGAAAAGTTTATGGAAAACAACAGATGTGTACAGACGAATACGTTTATAGAAAATAACATGTATATACTGACAGAGAAGTTTATAGGAAATTTAACAAATAAGTTTTAGGAAAACAATACATAGGTACTAACATATAAGTTGAAAGAAAACAACACATATGCACTGACATATAAGTTTATAGAAAACAACACATATGTACTGACAGATAAGTTTAGAGAAAATAACACAAATGTACAAAACAATGTTGATAGAAAACAAAATATATTTACTGACATAGACGTTAATAGAACATAACAGATATTGACTGACAGAGAGGTTAATGGGAAATTTTACAAATAAGTTTATATAAAACAACACATAGGTACTAGCATATAGGTTCATAGAAACCAATACAGAGGTACTAACATATAAGTTTATAAAAAACAACACAGAGATACTGAAAGAGAGGTTTATAGGAAATTTAACAAAACAGTTGATAGAAAACAACACATAGTTACTAACAGATAAGTTTGTATAAAAAACACGTATGTACTAACAGATATCTTTATAGAAAACAAAAATATGTACTATCATATAAGCTTAGAGAAAACAACACATAGGTACTAACATATACGTTTGTAGAAAACAACACACAGGTACTAACAGATAAGTTTATAGAAAACAACAGACATTTACTGACAGAGAAGTTTATAGGAAATTTGACGAATAAGTTTAAAGAAAACAATACATATGTACTAACATATAAGCTTACAGAAAGCAACACATATGTAATGACAGATAAGTTTATAGAAACCAATAAAGATGTACTAACATTTAAGTTTTGAAAAAAAATAACACAAAGGTATTGACAGATAAGTTTATAGGAAACGACGCATGATACTAACAGAAAAGTTCATAGAAAACAACATACAGGTACAAAACAAAGTTGAAGGAAACCAACATATATTTACTGACAGAGAAGTTTATAGAAAACAACACATATGTACTAACATATAGGTTTATAGAAACCAATACAGAGGCAGTAACATATAAGTTTATAAAAAAACAACACAGAGATACTGACAGAGAAGTTCATAGGAAATTTAACAAATAAGTTTAAAGAAAACAACACATATGTACTGACAGATAAGTTTATTGAAAACAACACACCTGTACAAAACAAAGTTGATAGAAATCAGCATATATTTACTGACATAGACGCTAATTAGGAAATTTAACAAATAAGCTTATAGAAAATAACAGATATTTACTGACAGAGAAGTTTATAGGAAATGTAACAAATAAGTTTAAAGAAAACAATACATAGGTACAAACATATAAGTTTAAAGAAAACAACACATATGTACTGACAGATAAGTTTATAGAAAACAACATATATGTACTGACAAATAAGTTTAGAGAAAATAACACACCTGTACAAAACAAAGTTGATAGAAAACAACATATATTTACTGACATAGACGTTAATAGGAAATAACAGATAATTACTGACAGAGAGTTTATGGGAAATTTTACAAATAAGTTAATATAAAACAATACATAGGTACTAACATAGAGGTTGATAGAAACCAATACAGAGGTACTAACATATATGTTTATAAAACACAACACAGAGATACTGACAGAGAAGTTCATAGGAAATTTAACAAATATGTTTAAAGAAAACAAAACATATGTACTGACAGATAAGTTTAGAGAAAATAACACACGTGTACAAAACAAAGTTGATAGAAAACAACATATATTTAATGACATAGACGTTAATAGAAAAAAATAACAAATGAGTTTATAGAAAACATAAATTTAATGAGAGAGAGGTTTAAAGGAAATTTAACAAATAATTTTAAATAAAACAACATATAGGTACTAAGAGATAGGTTTATTGAAACCAATACATATGTACTAACATATAAGTTTATAAAAAAAAAAACCCAAATGTACTGACAGATAAGTTTATAGAAAACAACACATATGTACTGACAGATAAGTTTATAGAAAACAACACATATGTACTGACATATAAGTTTAGAGAAAACAACACATTTGTACTGACATATAAGTTTAGAGAAAACAACACACCTGTACAAAACAAAGTTGATAGAAAGCAACATATATTTACTGACATAGACGTTAATAGGAAATAACAGATAATTACTGACAGAGAGTGTATTGGAAATGTTCACAAATAAGTTAATATAAAGCAACACATAGGTACTAACATATAGGTTTATAGAAACTAATACAGAGGTACTAACATATAAGTTTATAAAAAACAACACAGAGATACTGACAGAGAAGTTTATAGGAAATTTAACAAATACATTGATAGAGAACATCACATATGTACTGACAGATAAGTTTGTATAAAACCACACGTATGTACTAACAGCTAAGCTTATAGAAAACAAAAAATATGTAATAACATATAAGTTAATAGAAAACAACACGTATGTACTAACAGGCAATTTTATAGAAAACAAAAAAAAATGTACTAACATATAAGTTTATAGAAAACAGCACTTAGGTACTAACATATAAGTTTGTAGAAAGCAACACACAGGTACTAACAGATAAGTTTATAGAAAACAACACACAGGTACAAAACAAAGTTGAAGGAAAACAACATATATTTATTTACATAGACGTTAGTAAGAAATTTAACAAATCAGTTTATAGAAAGCAACAGCTATTTACTGACAGAGAGGTTTAAAGGAAATTTAACAAATAAATTTATATAAAACAACACATAGGTACTAACAGATAGGTTAATATAAACCAATACAGAGGTTCTAACATATACGTTAATAAAAAAAACAACAAAAAGGTACTGACAGATAAGTGTATAGGAAACAACACACCTCTAATGACAGATAAGTTTATAGAAACCAACACATGCTACTAACATATAAGTTTATAGGAAACAACACACAGGTTCTAACAGATAAGTATATGGAAAATAACACATAGGTACTGACAAATAAGTTTATAGAAAACAACACATATTTCCTAACAGATAAGTCTCTAGAAAACAGCAGGTAGGTACTAACGGCTAAGTTAATAGAAAACCAACACATTACTAATAGATACGTGTGTAGAAAACAACACAAAGGTACTAACAGAGAATTTTATAGAAAAAACAACAAATAGGTACTAGCAGTTGAGGCTATAGAAACAACAAGTATGTACTGTTATGGAAAACAACACATAGTTACCAACAGAAACGTTTTTAGAAAACAAAACGTATGTACTAACAGCTAAATTTATAGAAAACAACACATAAGTATTAACAGCTAAATTTATTGAAAACAACTCGTAGGTACTAATATTTAAGTTTACAGAAAACAATACATATGTTTATCGGCAATTTGTGTAGTTTTCCTTTGAAGTGTGTCGATTGATCAAGCTTATCACAACGTACTGGACGTGATATCAAAATTATTAGGTCAGTCCACAATTAGGCATGCGTCAACTACCGCGCATGACTAAACTGTTTAAAAAAAAACAAGATTGGTTGCGTCATCAAAATCAATAATACGGGAAAAGGTCAACGTCATATTCGTTGCTATCTTAAACAAAACATTTAACATTTGGCCATATTATTTCAATAATCAACATCCCTCAAAACCAACAAATAACTACTTTGCAACATTCTTAGACATTATACGATACATATCGTCACGGTATATGTTTTCGACTCATCCATTTTATTTTGATTTACATAGCCCACGTGTTATTTTTTTACCTGTCTTCCGGTTTCTATTTCTAGATAGTAAACAGGATGGTAACGTGACGTCTGTCAAAAATGTTTAAGATTGCTTTTAAAAACATAAGTACCAAAAATAGAGAAATTACCTACTGAACCATACTTTCGTAATGCCAAAAAAATTACTTCATTTATACTGGTCGGGGAGTAGTTCTCGCCAAGAAGCAATTCTCGCCAACTGTCTCATTTAGCGCGATCGCTCGCGAATTTTCGTCTGATTTTTTCACCATCATTAAAGAACGTCGTACCAATCCTTCGTATTGATTTTATCGAATTGCATTGTGAAATATCGTTAAAATCGGATAAAACCCTACTGCACCCCACATTCTGTCATAACATCAACAGGGGGTCACGTGTGTTGGTACTCTTAAAATAGAAAAAAAACACATGGTATGATCATCGGAGAATCTAGTGACACCATATTTCCAATATATCTGTACAAATCTTTAAGATCTTTCTAAAAAGTGTCACACTTTGCCTTATTACTCATCCCTACAATCCAAACTACTCACGGTTGCAGAATAAAAATAGATTCCATGTGGATGCAAATGACCGCCTGCGCATGCACTGTTTACGTCATCAATTACATTGACCGCTAATTTATACATTGATCCTATATTATCACATTGGGCATAAAACATGGACAAAATATTAAAATTAATTCTAGAAAAACTGGAATTATTACTTTTCATCAATAAAATGAAAATTATCAGGTAAACCGCTGTTGAAAAGGATGTATTTTACGGAATGGCGGAGCGGCGTGGGGATGGCATAAGAGCCTTTAAAACAGCGATGCATAAATATAAGAGTTTTCTACAAACTAACGCAAAAACCTGTTACCTTTTTAAGAAATGATTTTAATTATCTAAAATGTCGTTTTTCTTTCCTTTTGATGCTTTAGCTTCACAAAAACAATATTTCTGAAAGTTGGCGTGAATTGCTTCTGTTGCGGCCATTTTCTGTTATAAAACGCAACATCGTAATAATGGATCCCCGATCAGCGTGTGCTCTCCTTTATGAAAATCCATTTCGTAGGTAAATCATGCAAAATAATAATGGGGTGAAACAAAGGTTTCTCGACTGTTTCTTAAAAATATTGGATAACAAACGTAAAAAATGGTGAGAACTACTCCCCGACCAGTAAAGTAGCTGGAAAAAAATCCTGAAAGGCTACATAAAATTTAACTATGTCGTCTGCATCTCAGACACCTCGTTTTGTTTGTTTGTTATATAAAACACTGCAATATCTAATGATGTTTTAAAATTGAAATCAATCCAATTACAGAAAAGAACTAAAATTTAATACAACATAGAACTGATCAGTAACAGGGAGAATCAACTAAAACTTCTGTATTATGGATACATCGTCGATACAAATCATATCGCCGATACATCTGAATTCGTCTATATATATTTATACATGCATATCTGACATTCTTAGTAAAAAGAAAGACTTTGTGTCGGTGTCTGTAACTAACTTTCTAAAATTAATATTAATAACATAAAATATAAATGCCTTCAGGATGGGATTACTGTGGATGTTTAATGATTTGACCTACATTCAGAATATTTCCGTGGAACGTATTCGATACGGTTTTAGCACAAGTTTGTAAGACAAAAATTACTTACCGGTAGCATATTCGAACATTATAATTTCCAAAACACACTTTAATCCAACAAAACCATTATAATGTATAACACACGTCAAATGGTAAAAAAAACACATCTTCCCGCCTTGTTAACTAGTTTTTTAATGAACCTCGCGCGCCAGAACCGAATCACATTAAAAAAAAAAAAACAAGATCCATCCGCAAAAAAATAATCCTATCAAAATATCGTTTTAAAGAATTAATTTGATTATTTTTTTGAAAGTTAATTATAAATTACCGATAAACAGAATATTAGGCATTTTGTTTTTGGGACTGACTTTATCACGGGGTATATCAAGCTCGCCGTTCCGGCTCATATGATATACCCCGTGATAAAGTCAGTCCCAAAAACAAAATGCTTAATATTCTGTATCTAACAGATAAGTTTATAGAAACCAACACACAGGTACTAACGCATAGGTTTATAGAAAACAACAAATAGGTAAAGTTTATAGGAAACAATATATAGGTACTGACAGATAAGTTTATAGGAAACAATATATAGGTACTGACAGATAAGTTAACAGAAAACAACAATCAGGTACTTACGCATAGATTTATAGAAAACAACAAATAGGTACTGACAGATAAGTTTATAGGAAATAACACTTATGTACTGACAGATAAGTTTATAGAAAACAACAAACAGGTAAAGTTTATAGGAAACAATATATAGGTACTGACAGATAAGTTTATAGGAAACAATATATAGGTACTGACAGATAAGTTAACAGAAAACAACACTCAGGTACTTACGCATAGATTTATAGAAAACAACAAATAGGTACTGACATATAAGTTTATAGGAAACAATACATAGGTACTGACAGATAAGTTTATAGGAAACAATATATAGGTACTGACAGATAAGTTTATAGAAAACAACAAAAAGGTACTGACAGATAAGTTTATAGAAAATAACACTTATGTACTGACAGATAATTTTTATAGAAAACAATAAACAGGTAAAAAACAAAGTTGAAGGAAAAGAACATATATTTATTCACATAGACGTTAATAGGAAATTTAACAAATCAGTTTATAGAAAACAAAATATATTTACTGACAGAGAGGTTTATGGGAAATTTTACAAATGAGTTGATAGAAAACAACACATATGTACTGACAGATAAGTTTATTGAAAACAACACATATGTACTAACATATAAGTATAAAGAAAGCAACACATATGTACTGACTTATAAGTTTATAGAAAACAACACATATGCATTAACATATAAGTTTAGAGAAAACAACATATAGGTACCAAGATATATGTTTATAGAAAAGATAAGTGTATGCAAACCAACAAGCTACTAATAGATAAGTTTATAGAAAACAACTCAAAGGTACTAACAGAGAAGTTTATAGAAAAACAACAAATAGGTACTAGCAGATGATGCTATAGAAAACAACACGTATGTATTAACAGCTAATTTTATAGAAAACAACACACATGTTCTAACAACTAAGTATATGAAAACAAGACATATATACCTACAGATAAGTTTATGGAAAACAACACATATTTACCAATATAACAGTTTTTAGAAAACAACACATAGGTATTAACAGCTATATTTATTGAAAACAACACGTAGGTACTAATATATAAGTTTACAGAAAACAATACATATGTCTAACAGATAAATTTATAAAAACCAACACACAGGTACTAACACATAGGTTTATAGAAATCAACAAATAGGTTCTGACAGATAAGTTTATAGGAAACAACACATATGTACTGACAGATAAGTTTATAGGAAACAACACATAGGTACTGAAAGATAAGTTTATAGAAAATAACAAATATATACAGATGTCTAAGTTTTTAGAAAACAACAGAAATTTACTGACAGAGAAGTTTACTGGAAATTTAAGAAATAAGTTGATAGAAAACAACACATATGTAGTAACATATAAGTTTAACGAAAACAACACATGTGCACTGACATATAAGTTTATAGAAAACAACACACAGGTACAAAACAACATATATTTACTGACATAGACGGTAATAGGAAATTTAACAAATGAGTTTGTAGAAAATAAGAGATATTTACTGACAGAGAGGTTAATAGAAATTTTACAAATAAGTTCATATAAAACAACACATAGGTATTAACATATAGGTTTATAGATTCAATACTGAGGTACTAATAAATAGGTTTATTAAATACAACACAAAGATACTGACATATAAGTCTATAGGAACAGACACATAACTACTGACAGATAAGTGTATAACAACCAAGACATGATAATAACAGATAAGTTCATAGAAAACAGCAAATATGTTTACAGAAAACAATACATAGGTATAACAGATAAGTCTATAGAAATCAACACACATTTAGTAACATATAGGTTAATGGAAAACAACACATAGGTACTGACAGATAAGTTTATAGAAAACAACACATAGGTACCAACATATCAGTTTTTATGAAACAACAAATATGTACTAACATATAAGTTGATAGAAAACAACAGACATTTACTGACAGAGAAGTCTACAGGAAATTTAACAAAGAAGTTGATAGAAAATAACATATATGTACTGACAGATAAGTTTATAGAAAACAACACAGAGGTACTAACATATAAGTTTATAGAAAACAACACATATGTACCGACAGATAAGTCTATAGAAAATAACACACAGGTACAACACAAATTTGATACAAAACAACATATATTTACTCACATAGACGTTAATAGGAAATTTAACAAATAAGTTTATAGATAATAACAGATATTTACTGACAGATAAGTTTATAGACCAATACGATGTAGGTTCGCATTCTGCTTTGCATTCGACTTGAAGCCGCAAATTGATAAACTTTACCAGTTGATTGCCCATGGTCGGTGATTCTCTCCAGGTACTCCGGCTTCTTCCACAACTAAGACCGGTGGCCAAGAGTTAGCTGAACTATTGCTGAAAGTGACGTTAAACACCACAAATCCCCCAAAATCAACCGATTAGAACGACGCTGTGTCTTCTCTTTTCAGGCCATGATCAATTGTTTTACACATTACAGGATGAAAGCATTATACCTACCTTATAGGTATATATAAAGTCAATTTGCACTCGCTAACAAAGCTAGCCTTCCCTCTCCCTGTTTCTAGCGCTTGTGTGCTAATTCCTGAAGAAATAATAGACTGGATATTGCTTATGACAAGCGGGACATATTCGTTGTCATTTGTAACAGATATTCATTAACGGTTAACAAAGTATTTCTTTGTAATAAAGGAAATAAAGACGGTGACTATATTTGACTACAATAATGTCGATTATTTCGATGTTTCACTTAGGTGAATGAGTTAAGGTCTTTATCGACACTTTTTGCAGTGTCTATCCTGCTTCAATTGGCGACGTCTGATGACCCCATTGATGTCTTGAACTTTTTCTTTCAACAGTAGTTCAGTTCGATCATATCGGTCAGTTTTATTGTTTGGAGAAACCGGAGTACTCGTAGAGAAAACCATCGTCCGGTCGCAAGACGTTGAAACATGTACCATATACAGTTGTATCGAGTAAACCCAGCCATGAGCGGGATTCGAACTCATAGCTTTAATGTTGATAGGTACTGATTGTTATTGTAGTTGGAAATCCAACTACCAAATGATCATGACAACAACGGATCATTGGTCCCTATTGACGGACATATGATGTCAAATGTTTACCTAGCAAGGTGTAATGGCTCGTATGAAAGAGTACATGTCATACTAATACACGAACATCACAATGAAATATATTCCTTAGCTTTCTTATTATGTTGAGGAAGTCAAAAATCAACAGAGCGGTCAGTGTATCACAAATTATGTGTTCCTTACAAACAGCCATTAACCCTATTGATTTTATTTTGTTATTTTCTTCTGGAGAATGGAATACAGTGTTGTGGACTGGGCATTTCATTTAAGACTACTTTAATCATTTTTAATGGATACCTTATAATGCATAATTTTAATTTCGATCAAAACCATGTTTGTTTTGTTTTTAAATTAATTATCGGAGGGTTAAGGGTTGTTTAAAATTACTTCATACCGTTTCGCGTCATTAATTTTTAGCCCTGAAATTTGCTTAGCTTATTTAGTTTGGAATGCAAATGAGTTATTCATATCATCTAAAAAATTCATCATAATGTAGTTATTAAAAGTAAAAAAACGTAAGAGAACATCTAAAGGGGAATCAAGAATGAGAAACTGGCAACATTGGGTACTCAAGACACAGGTTTTTTCTTAATCTACATTAGTGTAAATACATGTAAAACTATATATGTTGCAGCATGCATGATGTTCAAACAACAAATAACAACAATGTCAAAACATTTTTCACAAACATTATATGTCTTAATCATTCATATATTCAGAGTTCAATAGTTATTTGCACTAATACGGTTGTATTTTAAGTCATTGCACATTTCTGCATTAATCCATCTTTATTACGACATTTATTGTTTAAATTATACTTCAATTACGTGATCTTCAGTACTAATTAAGCACAATTCGGTGTTAATTGGCAAAGGTCCTAGTAACGCATTTATTTTATATGCTTCATGTAGATCTACTTTAATACAATCAGCACCAGCGTAGACACGTACCTCATAAAGAACACCATCGATCACGATTAAAATAGTGGGCTCAATGAGCTAGGTTGTTGGACTACATAACAACTCATAGCAGCCTATCACCAATACGATGTGGGTTCGCACCATGCTTTGTAAATTACAAAAAAAGGTGCACTCGGCTCGCAGCCGCAAATTGATAAAATTTACCAGTTACTTGCCCATGGTCGGTGGTTCTCTCCGGGTACTCCGGCTTCTTCCACAATTAAGACTGGTGGTCATGGGTTAACTGAAATATTGCTGAAAGTGGCTTTAGACACCACAAATCTCCCAAAATCAACCGACACCTTTTCTGCTCTTTTCAGGCCATGATCAGTTGTTTTACACATTACAAGATGAAAGCATTATACCTAGGTTGTAGGTAGATATAAAGTTAATTTGCACTCGCTAGGAAAGCTAGCCTTCTCTGTCCCTGTTTCTAGCGCCGCTTGTGTGATAATTATTGAAGAAAGAATAGACCGGATATTGCTGATGACAAGCGGGACACATTCGTAGTCATTTGTAACAGATATTCCTTATCGGTTAACGAAGTATTTCTTTGTAATAAAGGAAATTAAGACTGTGACTATATTTGACTAAAATAATGTCGGTTATTTCGCTTCTTCGCTTACGTGAATGAGTTAAGGTCTTTATCGACACTTTTCGCATTGTCTATCCTGCTTTAACTTACGACGTCTGATGACCCCATTGATATCTTCAACTTTTTATTTCAACAGTATTTCAGTTCTATCATTTCGGTCAGTTTTATTGTTTGGAGAAACCGGAGTACTCGGAGAAAACCATCGGTCTGTCGGAAATCGCTGAAAAATGTGTCATATAAAGTTGTATCAAGTAGACCTTGCCCTGGGCGGATTTCGAACTCATAGCGTTAGTGTTGATAGGCACTGATTGTACTTGCAGTTGGAAATCCAACTACCAAATGACCATGACAACAACGGCTCCTTGGTCCCTAATGACGGACATGTGATGTCAAAGGTTTACCTAACAAGGTGTAATGGCTCGTATGAAAGAGTACATGTCACACTAAGACACGAACATCACAATGAAATATATTCCTTAGCTTTCTTATTACGTTGAGAAAGCCAAAAATCAACAGAGCGATCAGTGTATCACAAATTATGTGTTCCTTCCAAACAGCCATTAACCCTATTAATTTTATTTTGTTATTTTCTTCTGGAGAATGGAATACAGTGTTGTGGACTGGGCATTTCATTTAAGACTACTTTAATCATTTTTAATGGATACCTTATAATGCATAATTTTAATTTCGATCAAAACCATGTTTGTTTTGTTTTTAAAGTAATTATCGGAGGGGTAAGGGCTGTTTGAAATTACTGCATACCGTTTCGCGTCATTAATTTTTAGCCCTGAAATTTGCTTAGCTTATTTAGTTTGGAATGCAAATAAGTTATTCATATCATCTAAAAAACATAATGTAGTTATTAAAAGTGAATAAACGTAAAAGAACACCTGAAGGGCAATCAACTGTTATCTACCAACAGTTCATATTAGTGTTACATATGAATTATCCTATTGTTTTATCCTACCAACAGCTCATATTAGTGCTACATCTGGATTCTTCTATTGTTTTATCCTACAAATAGTTCATATTAGTGCTACATCTGGATTCTTCTATTGTTTTATCATTCCAACAGTCCATATTAGTGTTACATATGAATTATTCTAATGTTTTATACTACCAACAATTCATATTAGTGCTAGATCTGAATTCTTCTATTATTTTCTCCTACCAACAGTTCATATTAGTTTTACATCTGAATTTTGTTATTGTAATATCCCACCAACGATTCATATTAGTGTTACATCTGAAATGTTTTATTGTTTTATCCTTCCAACAGTTCAGACTAGTGTTACATCTGAATTATTATATTGCTTTATCTACCAACAGTCCATATTAGTTTTACATCTGATTTATTCTATTGTTTTATATACCAATAGCTCACATTACTGTTACATCTGAATTATTCTATTGTTTTATTCTACCAACATTTCATATTCATGTTGCATCTGAATTTTTTTATTATTTTATACCACCAACAGTTCACATTAGTTTTACATCTGAATTATGCTATTGTTATATCCTACCAACGGTTCATATTAGTGTTACATCTGAATTATTCTATTGTTTTATCCTACCAATAGTTAATAGTAGTGCTACACCTGGATTC
>MJUT01043986.1:11480-21539 GCA_002080005.1 Gigantidas platifrons | reverse complement strand
TCTACAAATAGTTATGCTGAGTAAGCAGTTTTGTAAATAACAGTTTCTCGTCTACAAATAGTTATACTGAGTAAGAAGTTTTGTAAATAACATTCTCTCGTCTACAAATAGTTATACTGAGTAAGAAGTTTTGCATCTATATATTGGGAATGACAAGTAATGTTTTTACAAAATGATGTCTGCATAGTACTAAAGAAAACAAAAATGAGCTGAATCTTGTTATGTATTGTTCTACGTCATTGACACAGTCAGTAGGCACATATGTTCATTCTGATATTTTATCCTGACTCCGAGGCGTCCGAGCCAAACAGTCTTTGCTCATACTCTTTACTGCTACATTCGAAAACAACGTATATTTACTTTAGATAACTGATTCATTACAGGACGAAACAGAATTCCCAAAATTATATGAAAGCATAGAATCAAACGGTTTCCGGGGTGATTTCCTGACTCTAATTTACCGCCAACCAACTGATGACACGAAATTGGCCAAAGCATTCAACACGGCATGGAACATCTCCGGAATATCGCAGTATGAAATAAAACAATTCCCTTTGCCATTTTCAAGTGTACCAAAGAATGAAATGACATCATACCAACCTTTCCTTAGAAGTGATCATGTCACCTTTTGGAACAGTAGTTCGCATGCAATCCTGTTAACAGATACAGGTATTGTATATGCTAAGCTAAATATACAGATGGATATAGATTGGTTAAATTGTATGAAAAAGAATGTATTTATGTTTTTATGATACTTCTAGTCTGCTTAATTTATCTATGACATTTTACAATAACGATATGTGATTCATGATTTCATGGGGTCATATTTATTTAAGACAATAATACAAAATGTATACATATTGCACCTCTGTGTTAGTACAAAATGTATACATATTACACCTCTGTGTTAGTACAAAATGTATACATATTACACCTCTGTGTTAGTACAAAATGTATACATATTACACCTCTGTGTTAGTACAAAATGTATACATATTACACCTCTGTGTTAGTACAAAATGTATACATATTACACCTCTGTGTTAGTAGTGTTAGCTCTTGAAATTATCATTTTCTGAAGACTCGAAATGACCATTATTATATAGATAAACATGATTTATTGAGATTTGTAAATGAAATAAATTTTTGTAATTCACATGTGAAATAATTCGTTTATTTTTGCTCCCGTTAATTTTCCCGCGGGTTTCACTGTAGCCAAGGCCGTCTTAACAGCATATGATAGGCGCCCCGGGCAAAAGCATTGCACTAGGGTCCATATCTACACAACCATTTTCAACTGTATATGTCGATAAAATTAAACATATATTTATTGTATTGGTAATTCCAACAAAATGAGTGTTTAAACATTAAAAAAACATGCCGTAGACAACATCCATAGATTAGCATGAGGCCTCAATGCCTGTGGGGACCCGGGCATATGCCCTGTGTACACATGCGTTAAGGCACTGACTGGTAGGAACTACTTTTACACACATATCTGTGATTTAGTGTGTAATGTATGTCATCATCATATGCAATACACGAATTATCAAATATTTGCGAGAATAAATCCACGAATTACGTCGGCAAAGCCTGAAATACAACACAATTATCTCCATTCTTATTCCGGAGCACATGAGTACGCCTCTGTTATTGTTTACATATATTAGTTGTATTTGTGTTGTTCATGTTGTCTATTACATGTTTTCACTTTGTCAATTCTGTGTTGTGATGTCTGCTACGATTTCCGCGTAAAAACGATGCTCATCTTGTCTTTACTTCCACTTGTTTTATCTGAAGTTTATATTTTATTTCTATTAATTGTATTCATTTACACTTCCTGGTTTCATCTTCATCGTGACTTTTTCTAATTTCTAAGTTCCTATCTATTTTTAGCGAATTACCGTGGTAATATGACACAGTGTTATCACAAACCATGTGACAATCTTGAAACCCTGTTGACAAACGATAACATCGACTTTCTTGGTAAAACAGCAGATGCAACTGCAATGACGGTACACACACTCTCAGAACCAACGTCTGGTAAGTTATGACGATACATAAACTCTCAGAACCAACGTCTGGTAAGTTATAACGATACACAAACTCTCAGAACCAACGTCTTTTAAGATATGACGATACACAAACTCTTAGAACCAACGTCTGGTAAGTTGTGACCATACACAAACTCTCAGAACCAACGTCTGGTAAGTTATAACGATACACACACCTTTAGAATCAAAGTCTGGTAAGCTATGACGATACACAAACTCTCAGAATCAACATCTGGTAAGCTATGACGATACACACACTATGAGAACCAGTGCATGGTAAGGTATGACGATACACACACTCTTAGAACTAACGTCTGGTAAGCTATGACGATACACACACTCTCAGAACCAACGTCTGGTAAGTTATGACGATACACAAACTCTTAGAACCAACGTCTGGTAAGATATGAGGGATACACACACTCTCAGAACCAACGTCTGGTAAGCTATAGCGATTCACAAGCTCTCAGAGCCAATGTCTGGTAAGCTATGAAGATACACAAACTATCAGAACCTATATCTGGTAAGTTATGACGATACACACTCTTCGAACCTATGTCTAGTTAGTTATGACGATGCACAAGCTCTCAGAATCAGTGTCTTGTAAAGATGCGATATCTGGAAAGTTCATTTTGTTAATCTACAACTTCTATGACATACACAAACTCTCAGAACCAATGTCTGGTAAGTTCATTTATTAAGGTAGAACTGTTATGATGATACTCAAGCTATAAGAGCCGATGTCTGGTAAGTTCATTTGTTAACCTACAACTGCTATGACGATACACAACGTCTGGTAAGTTTATGAGATATACAAACTCTCAGAACCAACGTCTTGTAAGTTATGGTGTTACACAAACTCTCAGAACCAACGTCTGGTAAGTTATGACGATGCACAAACTCCCAGAACCAACATCTGGTAAGCTATGACGATACACACACTCTCAGAACCAACGTCTGGTAAGTTGTGACGATGCACAAACATTTAGAACCAACATCTGGTAAGCTATGACGATACACAAACTGTCAGAACCAACGTCTGGTAAATTATGACGATACACACTCTCTCAAAACCAAAACATGGTAAACTATGACGATAGACACACTCTTGGAACCAACGTCTGGTAAGTTATGACGATACACAAACTCTCAGAACCTGTGCATGGTAAGTTATGACGATACACAAACTCTTAGAACCAACGTCTGGTAAGTTGTGACGATACACACACTATCAGAACCAACGTCTGGTAAGCTATAGCGATACACACACCTTTAGAATCAAAGTCTGGTAAGCTATGACGATACACAAACTCTCAGAATCAACGTCTGGTAAGCTTTGACGATACAAAAACTCTCAGAACCAATGTCTGGTAAGCTATGACGATACACACACTATGAGAACCAGTGCATGGTAAGGTATGACGATATACACACTCTTAGAACCAATGTCTGGTAAGTTATGACGATACACAAACTCTTAGAACCAACGTCTGGGAAGATATGACGATACACACACTCTCAGAACCAACGTCTGGTAAGATATAGCGATTCACAAACTCTCAGAACCAATGTCTGGTAAGGTATGACGATACACAAACTATCAGAACCTATATCTGGTAAGTTATGACGATACACACTCTCCGAACCTATGTCTAGTTAGCTATGACGATGAACAAGCTCTCAGAATCAGTGTCTTGTAATGATGCGATATCTGAAAAGTTCATTTTGTTAATCTACAACTTCTATGATGATACAAAAACTCTCAGAACCGATGTCTGGTAAGTTCATTTATTAAGGTACAACTGTTATGACGATACTCAAACTATAGGAGCCGATGTCTGGTAAGTTCATTTGTTAACCTACAACTGCTATGACGATACACAACGTCTGGTAAGTTAATGAGATATACAAACACTCAGAACCAACGTCTTGTAAGTTATGGTGTTACACAAACTCTCAGAACCAACGTCTGGTAAGTTATGACGATACACAAACTCGTAGAACCAACGTCTGGTAAGATATGAGGGACACACACACTCTCAGAACCAACGTCTGGTAAGCTATAGCGATTCACATGCTCTCAAAGCCAATGTCAGGTAATCTATGACGATACACAAACTATCAGAACCTATATCTGGTAAATTATGACGATACACATTCTGCGAACCTATGTCTAGTTAGTTATGACGATGAACAAGCTCTCAGAATCAGTGTCTTGTAATGATGCGATATCTGAAAAGTTCATTTGGTTAATCTACAACTTCTATGACGATACACACACTCTCAGAACCAACGTCTGGTAAGGTATGACGATACACAAACTCTCAGAACCAACGTCTGGTAATTTATGACGATACACACACTCTCAATGCCAACACATGGTAAACTATAACGATAGACACACTTAGAACCAACGTCTGGTAAGATATGACGATACACACACTCTTAGAACCAATGTCTGGTACGTTATGACCATGCACATACTCTCAGAACCAACGTCTGGTAAGATATGACGACACACACACACACTCAGAACCAACGTCTGGTAAGTTATGAAGATACACAAACTCTCAGCACCAGCGTCTGGTAAGCTATGACGATACAAAAACTCTCAGAACCAATGTCTGGTAAGGTATGATGATACACTCACTATGAGAACCAGTGCATGGTAAGTTATGACGATACACAAACTCTCAGAACGAACGTCTGGAAAGCTATGACGATACATAAACTCTCAGAGCCAATGTCTGGAAAGCTATGACGATACACACACTATGAGAACCAGTGCATGGTAATATATGACGATACACACACTCTCAGAACAAACGGCTGGTAAGCTATGACGATACGAAAACTTTCAGAACCAATGTCTGGTAAGTTATGAAGATACACAAACTCTCAGAACCAACGTCTGGTAAGCTATGACGATACACAAACTATCAGAACCAATGTCTGGTAAGCTATGACGATACACACACTATGAGAACCAGTGCATGGTAAGCTATGACGATACACAAACTCTCAGAACCAACGTTTGGTAAGCTGTGACGATGCACAAACTCTCAGAACCAATGTCTGTTAAGCTATGACGATACACACACTATGAGAACCGGTGCATGGTAAGATATGACGATACACACTCTCAGAACCAACGGCTGGTATGCTATGACGATACACAAACTCTCAGAACCAACGTCTGGTAAGCTATAACGATGCACAAGCTCTCAGAACCAATGTCTGGTAAGCTATTACGATACACACACTATGAGAACCAGTGCATGGTAAGGTATGACGATACACACACTCTTAGAACCAACGTCTGGTAAGCTATGACGATACACACAGTCTCGGAACCAATGTCTGGTAAGCTATGACGATACACAAACTCTTAGAACCAACGTCTGGTAAGATATGACGATACACAAACTCTTAGAACCAACGTCTGGTAAGATATGACGATACACACATTCTCAGAACCAACGTCTGGTAAGCTATAGCGATTCACAAGCTCTCAGAAACAATGTCTGGTAAGCTATGACCATGCACAAACTATCAGAACCTATATCTGGTAAATTATGACGATACACACTCTCCGAACCTATGTCTAGTTAGTTATGACGATGCACAAGCTCTCAGAATCAGTGTCTTGTAATGATGCGATATCTGGAAAGTTCATTTTGATAATCTACAACTTCTATGACGATACACACACTCTCAGAACCAACGTCTGGTAAGGTATGACGATACACAAACTCTCAGAACCAACGTCTGGTAAACTATAGCGATTCACAAGCTCTCAGAACCAATGTCTGGTAAGCTATGACGATGCACAAACTATCAGAACCTATATCTGGTAAGTTATGACGATACACACTCTCCGAACCTATGTCTAGTTAGTTATGACGATGCACAAGCTCCCAGAATCAGTGTCTTGTAATGATGCGATATCTGGAAAGTTCATTTTGTTAATCTACAACTTCTATGATGATACAAAAACTCTCAGAACCGATGTCTGGTAAGTTCATTTATTAAGGTACAACTGTTATGAAGATACTCAAACTATAAGAGCCGATGTCTGGTAAGTTCATTTGTTAACCTACAACTGCTATGACGATACACAACGTCTGGTAAGTTAATGAGATAGACAAACACTCAGAACCAACGTCTTGTAAGTTATGGTGTTACACAAACTGTCAGAACCAACGTCTGGTAAGCTATGACGATACACACTCTCTCAAAACCAAAACATGGTAAACTATGACGACAGACACACTCTTGGAACCAACGTCTGGTAAGTTATGACGATACACAAACTCTCAGAACCAACGTCTGGTAAGTTATGACGATACACAAACTCTTAGAACCAACGTCTGGTAAGTTGTGATGATACACAAACTCTCAGAACCAACGTCTGGTAAGTTATAGCGATACACACACCTTTAAAATCAAAGTCTGGTAAGCTATGACGATACACAAACTCTCAGAATCAACGTCTGGTAAGCTTTGACGATACAACAACTCTCAGAACCAATGTCTGTTAAGCTATGACGATACACACACTATGAGAACCATTGCATGGTAAGCTATGACGATACACACACTCTCGAAACCAATGTCTGGTAAGCTATGACGATACACAAACTCTTAGAACCAACGTCTGGTAAGATATGAGGGATACACACACTCTCAGAACCAACGTCTGGTAAGCTATAGCCATTCACAAGCTCTCAAGACCCAATGTCTGGTAAGCTATGACGATATACAAACTATCAAAACCTTTATCTGGTAAATTATGACGATACACACTCTCCGAACCTATGTCTAGTTAGTTATGACGATGCACAAGCTCTCAGAATCAGTGTCTTGTAATGATGCGATATCTGGAAAGTTCATTTTGTTAATCTACAACTTCTATGACGATACACACACTCTCAGAACCAACGTCTGGTAAGGTATGACGATACACAAACTCTCAGAACCAACGTCTGGTAATTTATGACGATACACACACTCTCAAAACCAACACATGGTAAACTATAACGATAGACACACTTAGAACCAACGTCTGGTAAGATATGACGATACACACATTCTTAGAAACAATGTCTGGTAAGCTATGACCATGCACATACTCTCAGAACCAACGTCTGGTAAGATATGACGATACACAAACTCTTAGAAGCAACGTCTGGTAAGTTATGACGATCCACACACACTCAGAACCAACGTCTGGTAAGCTATGAAGATACACAAACTCTCAGCACCAACGTCTGGTAAGCTATGACGATACACAAACTCTCAGAACCAATTTCTGGTAAGGTATGATGATACACTCACTATGAGAAAAAGTGCATGGTAAGTTATGACGATACACAAACTCTCAGAACCAACGTCTGGTAAGATATGACGATACACAAACTCTCAGAGCCAATGTCTGGTAAGCTATGACGATACACACACTATGAGAACCAGTGCATCGTAATTTATGATGATACACACACTCTCAGAACAAACGGCTGGTAGGCTATGACGATACGCAAACTTTCAGAACCAATGTCTGGTAAGTTATGAAGATACACAAACTCTCAGAACAAATGTCTGGTAAGCTATGACGACACGCACACTATGAGAACCAGTGCATGGTAAGTTATAACGATACACAAACTCTCAGAACCAACGTTTGGTAAGCTATGATGATGCACAAACTCTCAGAACCAATGTCTGGTAAGCTATGACGATACACACACTATGAGAACCAGTGCATGGTAGGCTATGACGATACACACACTCTCAGAACCAACGGCTGGTAAGCTATGACGATACACAAACTTTCAGAACCAATGTCTGGTAAGTTATGAAGATACACAAACTCTCAGAACCAACGTCTGGTAAGCTATGACGATACACAAACTCTCATAACCGATGTCTGGTAAGCTATGACGATACACACACTATGAGAACCAGTGCATGGTAAGTTATGACGATACTTAAACTCTCAGAACCAACGTCTGGGAAGCAATGATGATGCACACACTATGAGAACCAGTGCATGGTAAGCTATGATGATACACACACTCTCAGAATCAACGGCTGGTAAGCTATGACGATACACAAACTTTCAGAACCAATGTCTGGTAAGATATGACGATACACAAACTCTTAGAACCAACGTCTGGTAAGATATGACGATACACACACTCTCAGAACCAACGTCTGGTAAGCTATGACGATACACACATTCTCAGAACCAACGTCTGGTAAGCTATAGCGATTCACAAACTCTCAGAACCAATGTCTGGTAAGCTATGACGATGCACAAACTATCAGGACCTATATCTTGTAAGTTATGACGATACACACTCTCCGAACCTATGTCTAGTTAGTTATGACGATGCACAAGTTCTCATAATCAGTGTCTTGTAATGATGCGATATCTGGAAAGTTCATTTGTTAACCTACAACTGCTATGACGATACACAACGTCTGGTAAGTTAATGAGATATACAAACACTCAGAACCAACGTCTTGTAAGTTATGGTGTTACACCAACTCTCAGAACCAACGTCTGGTAAGCTATGACGATGCACAAACTCCCAGAAGCAACATCTGGTAAGCTATGACGATACACACACTCTCAGAACCAACGTCTGGTAAGCTATGACGATGCACAAACACTTAGAACCAACGTCTGGTAAGCTATGACGATACACACTCTCTCAAAACCAAAACATGGTAAACTATGACGATAGACACACTCTTGGAACCAACGTCTGGTAAGTTATGACGATACACAAACTCTCAGAACCAACGTCTGGTAAGTTATGACCATACACACACTCTTAGAACCAACGTCTGATAAGCTATGACGATACACACAATATCAGAACCAACGTCTAGTAAGCTATGATGATACACAAACTCTCAGAACCAATGTCTGGTAAGCTATGATGATACACACACTATGGGAACCAGTGCATGGTAAGCTATGACGATACAAACACTCTTAGAACCAACGTCTGGTAAGTTATGACCATGCACATACCCTCAGAACCAACGTCTGGTAATCTATGACGATACACACACTCTCAAAACCAACACATGGTAAACTATAGCGATAGATACACTTGGAACCAACGTCTAGTAAGTTATGACGATACACACACTCTTAGAATCAATGTCTGGTAAGTTATGACCATGCACATACTCACAGAACCAACTTCTGGTAAGATATGACGATACACAAACTCTTAGAACTAACGTCTGGTAAGTTATGACGATCCACACACACTCAGAACCAACGTCTGGTAAGTTATGAAGATACACAAACTCTCAGAACCAACGTCTGGGAAGCTATGACGATACACAAACTCTCAGAACCAATGTGTGGTAAGGTATGATGATACACACACTATGAGAACCAGTGCATGGTAAGTTATGACGATACACAAACTCTCAGAATCAACGTCTGGTAAGCTATGACGATGCACAAACTCTCAGAACCAATGTCTGGTAAGCTATGACGATACACACACTATGAGAACCAGTGAATGGTAATTTATGACGATACACACACTCTCAGAACAAACGGCTGGTAAGCTATGACGATACGCAACTTTCAGAACCAATGTCTGGTAAGTTATGAAGATACACAAACTCTCAGAACCAATGTCTGGTAAGGTATGATGATACACTCACTATGAGAACCAGTGCATGGTAAGTTATGACGATACACAAACTCTCAGAACGAACGTCTGGTAAGCTATGACGATACATAAACTCTCAGAGCCAATGTCTGGTAAGCTATGACGATACACACACTATGAGAACCAGTGCATGGTAATTTATGACGATACACACACTCTCAGAACAAACGGCTGGTAAGCAATGACGATACGCAAACTTTCAGAACCAATGTCTGGTAAGTTATGAAGATACACAAACTCTCAGAACCAACGTCTGGTAAGCTATGACGATACACAAACTCTCATAACCGATGTCTGGTAAG
>MJUT01043985.1:11465-26244 GCA_002080005.1 Gigantidas platifrons | reverse complement strand
TATAGGATATATGGTTTGTCCGGCTAACTCCTGCTACAGTTTTTTAGCTAGACCTTTTATATTTTGTAGACAGTTAGTACCTACACTTAAGGTGTGCATGTTTTATGGATTTTGACTTTCAACAATTATTTTACAAAATTATGGATGCATGAACTTGGACAGATTTTGCTAAATCTATATAGGATATATGGTTTGTCTGGCTAACTCCTGCTACAGTTTTTGAGCTAGACCTTTTTTATTTTGTAGACAGTTAGTACCAACACTGAAGGTGTGCATATTATATGGATTTTGATTTTCAACAATTTTTTTACAAAATTATTCTTATATGAACTTAGCCACTGAAACCTGTTAACAACGCACCTTATACTTGCGGCTTCCTCCGCCATGATATGGCTGAAATACTGCTGAAAATGGCGTTAAACCCCATTCAATCAATCAATCGATCAATCGAACATCACATTGTTAGGTACAGATTCATTTATTTCAGTCATTTCTGCTTAATGCTGAATAAGCAGAACATTGGTTTACCCTTTTGCAATTATAACCGCGGGGGCATTGTTAGATACGATAACGTAACCCTCATTCCGCTTGTGCTCCATTTAGGGTTACGAATCGATTTCATTCAACGTATGGGAGCAAATTAAAATTTTCGTTCCGTGAATATTTCAACTTTCTTTTTGCATATCTGGTCATATCTTATTATTCCCAACAATTTTTAAGTACTGGTGATACGAAATAAGTGTTACAATCCCTGTTTCTATCTTCAAGACCGGTTTCGTATTTGAAAATTGTTACTTGTCCGCCATAACACCCTACGTAGACTCTCGCGATGGGCGGAGCCTATCCATAATAATAATAATAATAACATTTATTTATTATAGTGTCACGTATTGATTGGCATAACAATATGTACAAATAAAAATGCAATACAATAAAATCAATCAATACCCAGCCAGTATATTGACTTATGAGACACTTAAAATTCAAGATATGTACAATTAAATATCTTTATATGTAACTTACAAAATATTCTTAACAATTTTCATCGTTTTCATTACAGTATTTAACTTTAAACTATTAATTTCTTGACTGATAAACTCTAAAATTAGAAAATGAAATTAAATACAAATTTCAATACTTAAAATAGTAAAATTTCAATACTTAAAATAACAAAATTTCAATACTTAAAATAACAAAATTTCAATACTTTAAATAACAAAAGTTTAAAAATTTTTAAAGTTAAAAAAAAACAAAAAAAACATCAACTTTAAAAATGATCACTACACAAATAACCTTCTGCGGATAAAAAAAACTTATGTAAATGTTTGCAAAATGTATGCTGGATATTTGAACAATTCATGATATTAATAAATTTTTGATTATTATCAAAATCATCAAAATTTTCAATATATTTGGCACTTTAGAAACTTTAGTGTCCGTTAGAGTAATGCATCATATACATTCTGTAACATTTTTACACAGATACATTGTATCTGTCGATAATAAATTCCGAAAAACTTGCCTGCCTTGAAAGCGTTGGCAGTCGATTTCCACCGAAACCGTAATGCAGTTTACAGTAGAGCACGTCAATAAGAGATTTCAGGCGTTCAGGTTCCTATACTGTGATTATCCTACTGACAAGATAACAGTGAGAAGGGAAACAAAATAATTTAACTCAAAACCACATCTTTTCGCTCGTCTACTCGTTATGTGAAAGTGACTTTAAATACTTGTACGTTTTGAGTAAATTTATGTCTGATCATATACATGTACATTGTTGTGTGATTGCATTTGTTACATTGCTTATACTCACTGTAATACACATCTGATGATCTAGCAAGTGCTGAATGTCAACTTCTAATTTAAAATATAAGACGATGATGTTAAGTGGTTTGTTAGAACAGTTTGCTCGTTCATATCTGAACTTCTGATTTTACGGATTTAACGCGAGTTTCAGATGTATCTTCATCCATCCATATGTTGTTCTAGCTGTTTTCCTATATCTGTTTTTCTTTAAAGTATATCAGACAATTTTTAATGATGACAGAGTTAGAAATCTTGATACAAGCCCATAATACTACCTGAATAGCTCTTGGTTTGTGATGAATTATTGGAAGGCAGATGAAATTAACATTTAATAACAGTTTGAAGAAGAATTTGAAGATATCAATGGGGTAATCAGAATCCGAGGCCAAATGAAAAAAAGGACAAAAAGACAATGATATATATACAACAGACTACACAGAAAACTAAAGATTATGCAACACGAAACCCACTAAAACATAACCATCTTGGGAAGTGCCGGATTTAGATAAAGAGAGGCCCTAGGCTATTCCACTTGTGAGGTCCCTCCCTTCACGACTGGAGGAAGATGCAAGTGTGCTTAATCAATTTCAACAAAGGCGAAGATGATGAGGGGTGTTCAAATTCTGCAATATTCTGAAATTGAGTGCAACTGTGTAAGGAAAATTCCTGAAGGGTTGTTTAGAAAGTACAGTACGCTATGACAGCATAACTTGTGTGAAAGTCCAATAACAGTGTTACAAATATTATACACCTTGACCGGAGGCCCCTTAAATTTTGAGGCTCTAGGCTTCAACCTATCGAACCTATAAGTAAATCCGGCACTGATCTTGGGATTAATGCCAGATGTAATGAATTGTGTTAGAAATATTCAACTGACGTATTGTTTTCATACCATTTAATTGTTGGTTTATAAAGTGATGTGAAAGTTGTTTTTTTTTTTGTTTTTTTTTTTGTAATGAAACGTCTTAATAAATGATAACTATGTAATACAAATTCGGTTTGCTTTACCAAAACTTCCCAACAACTGCACAAATGCATTGATAATACTGGCATGCCAAGCGATCGAAGCTAATCGATTATATATCGATGGTCGGTGCCTTAAAAGAAAGAATCGTACAAGTTGTCAACAAATGACAAGGACGATGACTAGCACATGTGTTGCAAATTCACAAATTCTGCCAGAAGCAGTTTATCGTTGCTGTTTGAACTTAAAATAAGATTTGTTTCTTATTTAAAGTTATTATGATGTCATATGATGGAAGAAAATGTAAAATAAATACACACGACAATTTACAAGCATGAATGACCCTCAATAGACGTAATCAGAATTTGCCAAATGGGGCCATAGTGAATAAAGCCGTCGTCGTGGCTCAAACATGCTGGATATTCAATTCGTCGATATTTTTAAAACATTTTTTTCCCCTTAAATTGGCACAAATATCGGGTTCTGGTTTAAATATATTGTAAAAAAATAATCGCTGAATTAAAAAAAAATTAATATTATTTTTGGTGTGATATCATTCATAATCTATTACCTTCCTTATATGGGACGAAGTCCCAACTATGGTAGAAATAGCAATATTTTGATTCCAGATCCATATCACTAATGGCTTAAATTCCTTGCACCGGAAATGACACACCGGAAACCAATACATGGTTAAATCTGCAGAAATTTGGATGCGCAGTAATCTGAAAGGGTGCAGGACGTTTCGTAACCTGGTCGTTTCGTATCAGGTCGTTTCCTACCGTTGTAAAAATGCATAGTGAGACGTTTCGTACCTTCTTTTCAACTCATAGATTTGTAATAAACTCGTTAATTAAAATGTTGTATGCATAGTTGAAACTCTGGAACTACTTCCGGTTATGAATGTTAAAAAATGACTCAAAATCGCAGTGTGTTCTAGCCCGTAAAACATATACCATGGGACTGACAATATCATTAAACAGAGTTTCATTTCTTCCTCCTCCTGTCCGAAATAATATTTTCTATGACATTGAGACGTCGAGTACCGCCAGGATTATACAACACCGGGCTGTGTGCACAGTCTATAGGAGGGGGCAGGTCCCCGTTTTGGCGAAAAACCTTTAAAAACGACAGAACATTTGGGTTTGGGTTAGATACGATAGCGTAACCCTTATTCCGCTTGTGCTCCATTTAGGGTTACGAATCGATCTCATTCAACGTATGGGAGCAGATTAAAAATTTCCTTCCGGGAATATTTCAACTTTCTTTTTGCATATCTGCTCATAACTTATTATTCCCAACAATTTCTAAGTAATGGTGATATGAAATAAGTGTTACAATACCTGTTTCTATCTTCAAGACCGGTTTCGTATTTGAAAATTGTTACTTGTCCGCCATAACACCTTACGTAGACTCTCGTGATGGGAGGAGCCTATCCATATATGGATCTCAATGCCAAATATGGCCCAACGTTTACTACGAAATTACTACGAATCGATCCAAATAAAGATATCTCCAAAACGAGGCAAGTGCACGTGAACTAGCAACTTGTAAACAAAATGTCGGACAGAAAGAAGATTTCATGCATTCATATTTTCAGATGGATATAAGTCTACCATGGATTGCTGCAGCGTTTACTTAATTACACCTCAAGGTTTACCTAAATATATTTATCTTTCAATCCCGTTAATTTTTCCTACCACTTACAACGAAATTCGGTTGTTTCGAATCATGTCAATTCGGACCACGTTCCGTCTTTTTCGTGTCTTGACGTCTGAACAAATAGGCAGGCGACTTCCGGTGTTTACGCTATTACTGTGACAACGTCAGCATATCATAGTCGTAGATGCGGTAGATTATAAGTAATTGTAATATGGAGACGCCAAGGAAACCGCTGAATAAATACTGGTGTTCGGTACCCCACTATCTGTCTTATATAAGAAATATATACATAAAAGCAGATCGTTTTCCTTTCATGATGCTGACAGCCGCAAATAAAGAAAGAAAACAAATTTAATTTTAAAGAATTATTTGTCTCTGCGTTGAAGTCTTTGATACAAATAAAATAATTTAATTGATATCTGTCTTTTACAGAAAATGTTAAGATATTATTTACTTGAGAATCGAGCGTTAAAACGGCACATATCGATTGGAGTTTTTGTTGTGTACATTGACACCGGAAGCTCAGGGCCTGCAGTTCCATCGAAATCACGTGATCTGGCAGACGAAAATAACAAAATTTTGACGGAATGGAAATGATTCGAAACAACCGAATTAGGACAAAAAACCGCCCGGTGTGAATCACTCCGGGCGCTGCTCCCATACGTTGAATGGGGCCGATTCGTAACCCTAAATGGAGCACAAGCGGAATGAGGGTTACGTTATCGTATCTAGGTTTGGATCCCCCTATGTGCCCCCTCTTTTGAGAAAGTCTGGATCCGCCACCGGTCTACTTTGAAAAAAAATTATATGTCCATATATCTGAGTTAATATTGTTTAAAAAAAATTATTGGACTTCATCCCAAGTTAGGTAACACCAAGGATTAATCCTTGGTAACACCTATTATCATATTATATTAATGTGTATGTTTCAAATATAGATATGTAAATACCCCCACACATGTGAGAACTTAATAAATGGGAAAACCAGTGTGTGATTACCGTGGATAGTTTATTTCCTGAAACAGCAAACATGAAAAGGTCCAATCCTTATCACTGACTTAGTAAGTTATGTTCATCTTGATATAGAAAATATAATTTTTAGATTTTATAAAATTTAATAGGGAAAACAACACGGATATAATTCAATATATTTTCGAATTTGGTGGGTTTTACTTTTTTTAAATGCTATAAGTAGTCTAAAATTAACTGTTTCCTACTACTTTCGTTTTCGTGATCACTTATGACTGTAAGTACATTATTCTTCAAACTGTTTAATATTTCACAAATTTATATTTAACGACGTTTTTTAAAATTTAATCTGAATTTGTAAATGTATCAATCAAGCAAACATGTAATAATATCCACATGAAATATCTACTTTCGTTTTTGTTCCATTCATCACAAATGAAACTGCATGGTATCAACATATCTAAATTGGAAAAAAGATATTCTATTACATTCAAATACCGGTATACAGCGTAGCAGCTTATACAAATACAAATACAGAGCTACATAGTACTGATTTTGTGTTGGTATCATGGTGGGGGAGGGGGAAGTAAAACTTGACTTAAAAACCCATTGTCCGAGTTTGTTTTATTGCACCCAAATAACACCGTCAACTGTTATTTTAAATCGATTTCGTACGACTTCTTAGATTGGAGGTCTGTTCTGGTAATTGTCGTATTGTGTATATATGTAAGTTACATAACAAAATGGAAAGTGTTCTTTTAAGACTATAGATGGCAAATGTCTTGATAACATATGCAATTTTTATCCAAAATAAATGTCTTTAAATAACACCTTTTATAAAAAGAAAAAAAAAGATACATACAAAGTTTGACTGGAAGTTCTAATACATGATAGTTGGCAACCAAGAGACACCTGAATTTATAAATTATCGTAAATTAATAGGGATTGTACATGATTTATCGAGGTTTTTATGCACTTTTTAAAAATTGATTTGGAAGTATTTTCTCGTTAAATTAAACTGATACAAATAACATTTTCTTATCGATAAACATTTCAAGATTATGTGGATATCAGCAACATTTTTTTATATTGAGCAGATTTTTTTTTAATTGCAAATTTAAAGTTCAATCACCGTGCATTCTTTGTTAATTTAAATGACACCTATATTGTTGGCGACGACGTCATCAAAATCACGTGATGACTGATTAAGCTGGATGTGAGTACATTTTCAACCATTATTACATTTATACCCAGTGATGCCTCACAGTGTTTATTTTACTTTGAAGATCTTCAGCAGTCGTAAATAGTTGAACATATTGGCAATGGAAAAGTAAATTTGGGACTTTAGATTGAATTTCTACTGCCAGTAAGCATGAGTTTTGCATTATACGTTGTTTCCAAGATATGCTTGCAGCTTGTGTGGATATTTTACAGGTATTCTAAGTGCTATTGCATTATATATACAGTCAAACCTGCTCAGACAGTCACCTGTATTAAGCAGTCACCTGTATTAAAAGGTCACCATTTACTTATCCTGTCATACCAAATTTCATATGAATTGAACCTCTCTTAAGAGGTCACCTGTCTTATAAGGTCACGTTTTCTTTCTCCCAATGGTGACCTCTTAATACAGGTTTGACTACATATAGTTATTGTTTTATCTTTATCTTACTATTGTATACACAAAGAAGCACTAAAATGTATTTCCTATTTTTCCCTATCGCATATATTCCATATGTCATGAGATGGCGGCCATCTTGGTGAAATAATTATGGCCACCTACTGTATTAAATTAACCCCCTTACTTTACAACATTACACTACTAAATTACGCGTCGTGTGCACGAAATTTGATATCTGCGTTTTTGCAATAACAATTCTTTGACAATTTAGGAGGCAAATCAAAAGTTAATACGCAGTGAGGTCTATTTAATACACATGTCATATCATCAAAAACATTGTCAAAATTATGTGTGTTAAGAAAAGTTTGAAGATACCAAAAGGGGTAATCAGATATCGTAAATCTAAGATACCAAAAGGTGTAATCAGATATCGTAAATCTAAGATACCAAAAGGTGTAATCAGATATCGTAAATCGAAGAAGGACATTCAACATAATGATCAGAAGAAAAAGGACAGAGGGAAAACCACTGAAAAATCGAAGATTTAAAACAGACAACACAATGGCCGAAAGAAAGATATACAAAAGGACAAACACCGATTTACAAAACATTAAAGAGAAAACTAAAGATCGAGCTACATGTGGCACACACCGTGTTCCTATTGTTACAGACCTGGTGATAATTCATGAGTGATGAAAGGACCGGATTGTGATTACTACAAACGGAACCGTCATGGTGGCTACCGTAAAAACTTTCGAAATGACGATTTCAGTTTAACCAGCAGATTCTTTGTTAGCAGCAACACTCATCAAGGAAATCATGATAGGAAGCTAATATATTAGTCAGTGTTGGCTGTCTATTTCTACCTGGAAATTTTCTTTTACAGCTGACAAAGATGGGGGTATTTTAGCATAGACTCGTATCGAGATTCTGTATTTTATACATATAGGCGTTTTCCTAACTTACATGAATGTTTTGTTATTACAAAGCTTATTCCTGGATTATTTAAAGATATCACATTAAGATGGAAAGTGAATACAGATGACGTATTATTGGGCTAAAATAGTACTAAAATGAAAAACAAAAAATCACATTAAGATGGAAAGTGGATACAGAGGACGTATTATTGGGCTAAAATAGTACTAAAATAAAAAACAAAAAATCACATTAAGATGGAAAGTGAATACAGAGGACGTATTATTGGGCTAAAATAGTACTAAAATAAAAAACAAAAAATCACATTAAGATGGATGAATACAGAGGACGTATGATTGGGCTAAAATAGTACTAAAATAAAAAACAAAAAATACATAAGATGGAAAGTGAATACAGATGACGTATTATTGGGCTAAAATAGTGCTAAAATGAAAAACAAAAAATCACATTAAGATGGAAAGTGGATACAGAGGACGTATGATTGGGCTAAAATAGTACTAAAATAAAAAACAAAAAATACATAAGATGGAAAGTGGATACAGAGGACGTATTATTGGGCTAAAATAGTACTAAAATAAAAAAACAAAAAATACATAAGATGGAAAGTGTATACAGAGGACGTATTATTGGGCTAAAATAGTACTAAAATAAAAAACAAAAAATACATAAGATGGAAAGTGAATACAGAGGACGTATTATTGGGCTAAAATAGTACTAAAATGAAAAACAAAAAATCACATTAAGATGGAAAGTGGATACAGAGGACGTATTATTGGGCTAAAATAGTACTAAAATAAAAAACAAAAAATACATAAGATGGAAAGTGAATACAGATGACGTATTATTGGTCTAAAATAGTACTAAAATGAAAAACAAAAAATCACATTAAGATGGAAAGTGAATGCAGATGACGTATTATTGGGCTAAAATAGTACTAAAATGAAAAACAAAGCAAAAATATCACACTGTCGGACAATTCCAAAATAAAATATCAAAACCGTTATCCCCATCATACAAATACATGATCGCTCACATTCCTGGCTTGTTAAAGTCACTTCATTAAAAAGTGGCGGCGCTAAACTAGTTTTACGGTACTTGTCTTCCCTGTCGATGAAATGATGCGATCATGCAAATATATTTCGTGTGAGTAAAATGTCAACGCTGTCACATGTATAAACTTATAACCAGTCGCAAATGAATGTAAAATATAAAATCAGATAACATTATATAGTTCACACACCTTAAACATATTTTTGAAGGAAAAAGATGGAAGCATTGAAGGTGTTTATTTCACATAGCAACAAAGATGAAGATAATGAACTTGTTCATAAAGAAGTCATACCAAAATTAGAAGCAAAGAATATCAGAATTTATGGACAAGAAATGTTTGTACCTGGCAACCAAGTCATTCCAACTATAACAAAAATGGTTGACATAACGGACAAAGCACTGTTATTTATGTCTAAGAATGCAATGGAAAGTTCATGGTGTTCGTTCGAGTTGTTAATTAGTTTAGAAAGAGCTCAAAGAACCAATCGACTCTCTGTTGTATTGTTACTTCACGGTATTTCAGCTTCTGAGGTAATTTAATTTAATGAACTAATAAAACAAAAACATAATTGCATCCCATATCAAAAATATGTGATTTCAACAGCGATAATAATTGTCTCTCTATGGTAGTTAATTTCAATTGTTGTTTAGTTACATTAATTAGAAAATACAATAGACTATAATACATTTTATGAGCTACCTGATGAAGGTTATTCCAGAAACGCGTCCTACCCACTAAGTTAGATATATTCGTTTTTAAGTGCAAATTATAACATCCCAATTGTGTTAGGAGAAATACAAAATAAGAATGATCGGATACACGACGAGAATTACGATATACAGAAACAAAACATTTAGTATAATTTACTGTTACAAAAGGCTTGTGATTAAAGACTGGATATTACAGTCAAATACCTTAACATACACTAATGTCTAAACAAGTAAAAATCATTACACAATATAATTTTTAATAACATAATGCTTTTTTTTCAACTCACCTGTTAACAAAACACCTTAGATGCCCAGGTTAGCAAAAATAAGAAAAATCTAAGGTTCCCTGTTTTACAATATTTTACGCAATAACATAGCAAATTGTGAAGCATCTGTGAGCAATATATTTGCGCTTATATATTTATAATGAAGTTACTAATAATTTTCAAAGTACTATTTTTGTGTTATAATTAGATACCCCATATTGCAGTCTTACAAGAAGCCCGTAAGATATGCTTCAAAGAAGGACAAGATGACTGGGTAAAATCAGCAGTTGAGGCTCTTAGAGGTTTGTATTTTGATTCAACATTCTATATTACCCCCTTATAATAATTCAAAATTTTTAAATGACCACCAGGAACATTCTCAAAACTTTCCTCATCTACGGTTTTTAAGAATATTGTTTCTTTAAGAAAAGCATAGACGTCTGATCTGATGTAAGACGGACGGCGCGTTTCTGGATTAATCTTTTTCAAAGTAAAAAAATGTTGTTTTATTTTATTGAATATTGAACAATACCAGCATTTTGTTGGAAGTAATATGAATATACAAGTTTATTAAGATAATACTTTCTTTATATTATTACTGACATTAAATTTGGCCTTCTATAATCTGATGTACTTGTTAAATAGCATTCGAGTTACGATTTCCACATAAGAAATGTTCAGTTCGTCTTTACCTCCAGTTGTTTGTAGGAGGACTCATGTCTTATACACGTTATTTGTGTTTGTTTGTTGAGTCCAACGCATATTGTGTTGTGTTTTTGTTTTGTTTTTCTTCGACTTGTGTGCCCTATGTTGTCAGTTTCTCTGGATTGTTCATGTTGATTGCCCCTTTTATATTCTCTAACTTTTATTTCCAATGTGCTCTATGCTTCTTATTGAAAACATTCTTGACACCACGTATCAGACTGCGATTTCGCATGACTGCATATTGTGAAATTGTATTTTACTGTTTTGTTTTGGTACAGAAACAAGGTCTATCACAGGAGATGTAATGCCAGCTGGAAATGTCGCTCATGGATTAGTTTGGTCACACTATGCTGGATTTTTACAGTACGTGTTGCCGGGTAAGATATGTCTGATATAATTTTGATATACCCAATTTGATATGGTGTCTAATTCTGCTATGCCCAATTTAATTTGGTGTCTAATTCTGCTATCCCAATTTAATATGGTGCCTAATTGTGATATCCCAATTTAATATGATGCCTAATTCTGATATCCCAATTTGATATGGTGCCTAATTCTGATTACCCAATTTAATATGGTGCCTAATTCTGATATCCCAATTTAATATGATGCCTAATTCTTTTATACCCAATCTAATATTAAAATGCCTTTAAAACACACGATAAAATTCGGTTGTTGCATCAAATCAAAAGTCGACTTCCATCTATGAAAAGTTATAAAAAAAAATATATTCATGTCTTACTTACAGTTTTAAAGAAAACGTTAATGGAATCATCCTGGTACAAAAGACAATCTGCAGACGTTCAAAGTAGGGTGTCATGGAAGTTGTATGAACTGGTACCAAGTTCGTGTACTTGTAAATATAATTTATCAATAGAAGATGAAAACATCAAAGAGGTGACAACTATAGATATTTATGCAGTAATGAGAGGAGGAAATCATCGGGAGTTATCCATCAAATTGTACAGTGTGACTAATGGAGAACAAGTATGTATAGATGTAAAAGACAATTAGATTTAAACTGTAAGCATTCCTTTTACTTATAAATATATTTCACAGTATGTAATGTGATTCTAGAATCCCTTTATAACTAGATACACAATATAATACTCTTATCTGAAGCATTAATTCAAAACATTAACTTTTTTTGTCCCCTCCCCCTCCTGGATTGTGATCCTCTGTTCAATGTCCTGGTTTTTGAAAATGCGTATGTATAGGGATCCCAAACAGGCCCTGACTAGCATTAAAAATATTAGCCAACTCAGAACCCAGTGAAGATACCCACTGCTTGTGGGTTATAATTGAATAAAAATAAAACACAGGTTTGGGCCAAGTAAACCACAGTTTAATTATTTTCATTATGAATGTATTCATTATGTATATGCAAATGAGAAATACATAGATATGCAAAACTGTGGTACTCCTCATAGGAGGTAACTGTGGTTACTCTAAATACTAAAACTAAGACAACTACACAAAGATATAACACAATAACAAACACTAATTACATTGTATATACATTTTGTGGGAAGTGGTGGGTGGGAAAGAAATATTTTCCACTGCACAAAAATGCCTACTGCATTCACCCACGCCAAAATTTAAATTAAACTGACTGCTTTGTACAATAAATAAAAGGCCGTTGGCCACTGGTCCCCCGGCGCCAAGGTTATATGGTAAGATTAAATTTTGAAACTACTGTTAACTAGAGGTTCAGGTGAGCTTGTATCACTCACCTGACTTAAATAATTCTGAAAGGGGACCACCCAAGGACCATTTTGAAGTTAAAAAAAAAGGGGAGTAACTCTGGTTAGATTTGTTGAAAAATCATCATTATCGAACTTGACCTAGATATTCATGAGTTACATTTACATACCAAACCTAGTTTCAATCTGACTTTTTGTTCACAAGTTATAATTTGGAAACCAAAAAAATAGCAATTTTGAAGAATAAAAAGGGATGTAACTCTGGTAAGATTTGTCGAAAAATGATTGCTATCAAACTTGACCTAGATATTTATGAGATACACTTACATACCAAACCTAGTTTCAATCTGACTATTTGTTCCCAAGTTATCATCTGGAAACCAAATATTTGGCAATTTTGAGGTATAAAAAGGGGCATAACTCTAGTAAAAATTGTTGAAAAATTGTCATTATCGAACTTGACCTAGATATTCATAAGATACACTTGCATGCATAGCTAGCTTCAATCTGACTTTTTATTCACAAGTTATCATCTGGAAACCAATTCGGGACACACGGACGAAGTATAAAAAGGGATGTAACTCTGGTATGATTTGTTGAAAAACGATCGCTATCGAACTTGACCTAGATATTCATTAAATACACTTACATACCAAACCTAGTTTCAATCTGACTTTGTTATCATGAGGAAACCAAATATTTAGCAATTTTGAGGTATAAAAAGGGGCATAACTCTAGTAAAAATAGTCGAAAAATTGTCATTATCGAACTTGACCTAGTTCTTCATAAGATACACTTACATACCACACCTAGCTTCAATCTGACTTTTCATTCACAAGTTATCATCTGGAAACCAAGCACACGGACGGACGGACGGACGACACCCATTTCCATAGTCCCCTTCGACGAAGCGGGGGGTGACAAAAATAAATCACATGGTCATCTAGTACATTTGAAGATTCCCATCCCTGTGGACGAAAAATAAAAACTTGAAATATCGTTCCAGACGTTCTATCATTTTGAATTAGCTGATTAATAAGAAGATTACAATATTTCTGTTCAACTAATAGAAGAGGTGCTTTCCATGAAATGTTGTAAACCTTTGTTTCCTTACTGGGTTTGTATTTTATTTTATTCTGCTATTTACATGCAGTACTGCTGGTAATTGTGTATCAATGTCATCTCATAACTATATATTGCAGTAAGGTGTATTCATCTCGCCTTTACTCAAAAGCTGTATTACCAATATTACATTTATCCATGGTTCCAAATTTAGTGATGGATTACTATGTTATTCTGTTGGTTGACTTAAAGATCGGTCATCGGTTCTGGATTCCGTCAATTATTGGAGCAATCGCTTAATCGATTCATTTCAATGGTTGCAGTTTATTTGCCAATGACAAGACACAACTCAAGATCGAACTTTGTATTTTTCACTTTTGTCGTTTCACTTTTATGTTTCTTTACAAGGCAATATGTCTTAAACATATTCACAACCCCGAAACGAAGTCGAGGGACTTTACTGGTTTCAATATGGTTTTTTTTCAATTGTCATTTTGTCTGTAGACATAATTCTATCTGGTGCAGTACCTTTTTTGTCTTAAAATATCATATCATATTTTGTATGTTGGATGTACTNCCTTGAATGTCAAGGTAAAATAAAAGTTTTATCTTGTGCGATGCAAAACGGTTTTCCCTCCAAGGGACAACCATTGTATTGGGACATTTCTCTTGCTTTGACATTTCTCAATTTTATGTTATTGGTTATGGATCAGGAAATAATATTTTGAGGAGTCTGTGAGTAGCTTTAGTAGGTAATCTTCTGAAAATAGCTAGTCATGATGAATGTATTTGAGACAGCTTTCTTTTAGTCGATGAATGACATCCTGGTTTCGTATAGGCTTTAACATGTAATTAAGAAGTGACAGCAGTAGTTTGGTTCTTTCGTACATAGTTGGTTGATTGGACTTTTAGATTTGTATTGATATTAATGTTAATATATGTAGTATGTTGTCAAATGCCTTATCAGAGTCCATGCTATATCGTAATATACAGTCTTATGTATAACGAGAATATTACTGCATCTTTGCAGAACATATATAATATGCATGACTATTCATGCATTTATATAATGGAGATATTGACTTCCACTCTGAGCTCACCCCGGTTCCACTCTGTGTTCACCCCGTTTACACTTTTAATTCAACCCGGTTTTAAGTGGGGTTCGTGTTGGTCTAATTTTTGTTTTCTGTGTAATGTTTTGTAGATCGTTGTTTGTCTGTCCTTCTTCGATTTGTGGCTTCTGAATGCCCCTTTGGTATATTCAAACTTTTCTTATTATTTTGTGAGCGTACCTGATAAAGGTTATTCCAGTAACGTACCTGAT
>MJUT01043984.1:5570-20018 GCA_002080005.1 Gigantidas platifrons | reverse complement strand
GGGGGTGTAAGACAGAAAAATCTTTTCCCGTGAAAATTGAGAACTACTTTATCCTCTGTGTAAGAAACATTATTCTGATTCCAAGCTAACCAATCTTTGCTCTTTCGCCTTAATACTGCGTGCGTAGTGGAAAAGCAACAAATAACAATTTTATTGTCTTTGGTTTGACCTGATCGAGACAGGAAGCCACGATATACCGCACTCGAGGCTAGCACGCTAACCATTGCACTCCCAATGCGGTTGCTGATAATTTGGTCTCCAACGATAAAACATCATAAATAGGTCATCAATTTGTTGGAATTAAAAATTGAACATGTTTTAAATTGTAGACAATTGATTACTATTATGAATTACATTTTTATTGGTATGTTGATGTGAACATTCATCAATGTTTATTTTAAACTAGAGGCTCGGTGGGCTGAGCCTGTGTCGTTCACCTTTCATTCTGTTTTGAGGAAACTTTGTACAGAACCTTCCATGGTGTTTCCTACCAAATTTCGGTTCATTTTGGCTACTCAGTTCCTGAGGATAAGATTATTTAGAAATCTACCATTCAGAAACAACAGTTACCTATGGTGGCCATGTTTGTTAACTGATCGGAACTAAATTAGCAATTTTTATAGAGGACCTTTCATAGATGCTTCCTACCAAGTTTCAGTGCATTTTGCCAGGCGGTTTCAGAAGAATAGATTTGTTTTTAGATATGACCAATCCGAAACAAGAATTACAAAGGGCGGCCATGTTTGTTAACGGATCAAAACTGAATGAGCACTATCTATATAGGACCTTCCATACATGCTTCCTACCAATTTTCGGTTCATTTGGCCAAGCGGGTTCAGAGGAGAAGATTATTTAGAAATCGACCAATTAGAAACAATAATTTCCTGTAGCAGCCATGTTTGTAAACGGATGAGGACGAAATGAGCAATCTCTATAGGGGACCTACCAAGGATATTTCCTACCAAGTGTCAATTCATTTGGCAGAGCGGTTTCAGAGGAGAAGATTTGTATTTAGAAATCAACCAATCTATGGTGGCCATGTTTGTTAATGGATCGAGACGAAATTAGCAATCTTTATAGACGACCTTCCATAGATACTTCCTATCAAGTTTCAGTTCATTTGGCCAAGCAGTATCAGAGGAGAAGATTTTTTTTAGAAATCAACCAATCAGAAATAAGAATTGCCTGTGGCGGCCATGTTTGTTAATGGATCATCGGATCGAAATGAGCTATTTTTATAGAGAACCTTCCATAGATGCTTCCTACCAAGTTTCGATTAATTTGGCCAAGCGGTTTCAGAAGAGAAAATTAAAAAAAGATCGTCCAATCAGAAACAAGATTTCTCTCTGGCGGCCATGTTTGTTAATGAATTAGCAAAATTAGCAATCGTTATAGAGAACCTTCCATAGATGCTTCCTACCAAGTTTCATTTCATTTAGCAAACGGTTTCAGAGGAGAAATTATTTTGTAAAATCAACCAATCAGAAACAAGAATTGGCTGTGGCGGCCATGTTTGTTAACGGATCAGACCTAGATGAGCAATCGTTATAGAGGACCTTCCAAGGATGCTTCGCACCAAATTTTTATTCATTTGGCCAAGCGGTTTCAGAGGAGAATATTTTTTTATAGAAATTAATCAATCAGAAATAAGTATTGTCTATGGCGGCCACGTTTGTTTACGGATCAGAACTAAATGAACAATGTTTATAGAAGACCTTCCATAGATGCTTCCTACCAAGTTTCAGTTTAATTGGCTAAGGGATTTCAGAGAAGATTAAAATATGAAAGGTTCACGGACGACAGACGACGGACGACGGACGCCAAGTGATGGCAAAAGCTCCCATTGCCTTTGGCAAGGTGAGCTAAAAATGCTTTACTTAATTAAAAGTTAAGGTGAAATATGACTTAGAAAGAGTATTAAAAATGGAATAGGTGATGCTTACAATATCAAAATACATGCTTATACTCCTGGCATTATGACTATAGCACTTGATCAGATGTTTTTAGAGACTTTTCACATTATGTTTTGAATGTTGATATACATTAGTATATGATGATATATGTTTTAAACAACAGAATGTCGTATTAACATTTCTGTCCTGTTTTAGGTGAACACAGATATGGTGATAAACTTTCATCTCAAGGAAATACATACCAACAACAAACTGGAGAATGGTACTTGCTGTCAGGGTGCACACGCAGTTAGTGGAAAGTGTCCGACTCCCTGCAATATTGTTTTGAAGTTTTGCTATGGGTAAGTGTAACAGTCAGCGCTGGATAACATAAATTCATCATATTTCGTTTCGCCTATATCATTTGCGTAGAGGTGTCTTAAAAGTAATATCACGACCCAATGGAACATTGAAGGACTCCACAGTTTTTTTTTGTGCCATAGTCAATCTATTACTTCTTTTTCGTCACTTCCGATTTTGTTACGACAAGGCTGATATTCATATGAAATTCATATTTTAACAACAAAAAAATGATTTGAACTTGAAGCACAGTAAAATATTATCTGGCTTACCGGAAATGGAACGCCGTTGACGAAATTTGACAGATCAACTGGCAACGTTGGCTGAAATGAACCCAGCCTTAGTCAAACAACAAACAAACAAAAAACAACAAACGAACAAACAAACAAACAACAAACAAACAAACAAACAAACAAACAAACAAAACAAAACAAAAACAAAAACCCAAATTTTATTAAAAGGATATGGATGTAAATGTATTTATTTTACTATCCAACTTTTCATGAAGGCACAACTTTAAGTAAAAGAAGATAGATTGTTGCTGTTCTACATTTCAGTCACAACAGGGTCTTTAATAATGGGCATTACTCAAGCAATAAATTGAGCGTGAAACAACACCTAGCCTGCAAATCATGTCTATGTAATTTTGATTTTAGTTGGTAGTTTTATTCATTAATATGCGGAGTAGACTTTAATTTTGGTTGATATGATAATGTATGCGAACATGTTGAATTGAAGGGATCATCGTTAATTATACGCTTTACAACATGATGAATTATTTATTTAAAAAAAAACGAAGAAACTTTATTGTTGTAAAAGTAACTTAAAAATAACAAGCAAAGGACCTGTTCACTTCTATTAACTAAACTTCATATATCTGGCCATAAACATAACTTTTTTTTCAATAATACATCTGCAGTCAGTGCCTATTACCACTAAAGTTGTGAGTTCGAATTCTGCGCATGGTGAGGTGTACTCTATGCAATTATTGACTTTTAATGAGGTCTACTCATGACTATACGGACCTGATCAATGATTGATTGACCGAGGCCAACGGACGAGGTTAATCAATCATTGACCAGGTCCGTATAGTTAAATTTTGCGTTTTTCTGATTGGCCTAAACAGCATTTTCTCAACTCTACCTCAGAGTGAGTATACCTCGGGTGCAGTGAGTACACCTCGCGTGAAGTATATTCGGACTTGCCCTTCGACCTACCAAAGCCAAGATGTCAAGTTGTGTCGACCAATCAAATTGTGTCTTACTCATTCATAACATTTCAACAAATTTTAAAACTATAAAATAAATATTTTTTTTAAAGTTCAAAATTTTAAAAAAAATCTAAATTTTCATAAAATCAAAAGCAATTCATAAGATTTAAAAATTTTGAATAAATTTCTAAATAGTTTTTTTTTTTAAAGTTCAAAATTTTCATAAGATTTAAACAATTTCATAAGATTTAAAAATTTCAATAAATTTCTAAATGATAACATTTTCAAAAAGTTTCAAAAATTTCAAAGTTTTCATATTTAAATAATAATATTGAAAAATGATAAAACAATTATTAAGTTAAAAAAATTCCTTATTATTTAATAAAGCAGTTATTGACTTTTAATGAGGTCTACTAGTGACTATATGGACCTGATCAATGATTGATTGACCGAGGCCAACGGCCGAGGTTAATCAATCATTGACCAGGTCCGTATAGTCATGAGCAGACTGAATCTTATGAAATTTTGGAAATTTTATGAAAATTTTGAATTTTTTGGAAATTTTTATATTTGAAATTTTGAAAATTTTGAACTTTAAAAAAAAATTATTTCATAATTTTGAAATTTTTTGAAAATTTTATGAATGAGTAAGACGCAATTTGATTGGTCGACACAACTTGACATCTTGGCTTTGGTTGGTCGGTGGTCACTGCACGCGAGGTGTACTCACTCTGAGGTAGAGTTGAGAAAATGCTGTTTAGGCCAATCAGAAAAAGCAAAATTCCTTATCATTCAATAAAATACAATGTTGTGATAAAGTTTGTCAGTGACTTGTGGCATGTCGGTGGTTTTCTCTAGGTATTCCTGTTTCCTCCATCAATAAAACTGACCGCCGCGATATGACTGAAATATTGTTGAAAGTGGCGTTAAACACCATATACCCTAACCCAATAATATGAATATGTAATTATAATGTATATTTGTATTTATATTTTCAGACCTCATAGTTATAGAAAATGCACACAACACAAGATAAATGTTTATATCAAGAATATAAATAGGTTTGGACCAAGTCTGATGAATTCAACAAACCCGTTTTCAATTCGAACACCATTCAAAGTAAGTTTATAGCTTTATTATATTAGTACACACCCTAATTAAGCCACGGATGTAGGCTGTACGGGACAAATGAAACGTATAGCTCTCCCTAACGACATAATACATAGGAGTGCGTCGTGTTTGGTGAATGTCATTCTCATTGCACGTAAAAACAACCGGTAACAGCTCCTAGCGAGAAACATTTTGATAAGAGTAGTTGTTAGTGGTCCGGTAACGTTACAATGCTACAAATGTAACGAGGCTTGTTTCTGCTCTTTTGAATAACATTTGGCGGTTGTTTTGAACTTTTTGACATTGCAAGGTAAACATAATATACATAAGGCTCGTTCGCCTTTTTACCTGTTTCGAAAGCGCGAACAAATACATTATACATTTTTCAACAATATACATGTATATTTTGTACATTATATTGTATATTTAGATATTTGTGGGATCTACATTTTTTTTTGGATGTTCATAATTGTACTTCACTGAAACAGCAATCTACAGGTCGCTTAATTCAGATACATTATCCCAACTTCGAGCCAACAAGTCTTTGCTTTTCTCTTTGAATGTAGCGTGCTTAGAAAGAAAACAGCAAATATCAGATTTATAGACTGGTTTGACCCCTTCCCATCTCCCGACCAATGACGGAACCCAAGATCATATGCATTCGAGGTGAGCGCGCTGACTTTTACAGAACAGATGCGCGCATGCGGTTCCTTTAATTGGGGGTACCATGTTAACAGTTACACTGGATTGATCAAATTATGAAAAAGCAATCTTGACTGGCCAGTAAAATATTATGAATAGTGCATAATTGCTAACATACTAATAACTACATCTGTTTTCAGAATGGGGACACTCTGTGGGTTGCTGCTTATGATGTCTATGAATCATCCTACAACGTGATTTCGACAGAAACTTCTGTTTTAGTTCATTCATCTAGACTTACTTTTCAACAGACATATGAAATATCAGCATGGATAAAACAAACAATAACGTTCAATGGAGAATCACATTTAAGGTATGTACAAACACAGTTATTTAATTCAAATTCAACATGCAGAGACATGATTAAAATGATATTTCCCATCCATGTTTCCATGACGACCTTATTAAAAATAACAGATTCAAATCCGACACATCTAGACAAAATCTTTCTGAACATTTTTATTCGTAAAAGCTTTGATAAAGCAACTATACAGGTTTAGGTAAATGCATATTTTCTTGGATAAAACTAAAGACAATCTGCTGGTATAAATAATAATTCCAATTGAATCAGCAGTACATTTATGATATGTCGCTCTCTTTTTTTGTGTTCAATGGTTTTAAGGTGAAAGGTAGTTGTTCGTTTTGTTGATATTAGTAAAATTGTTGACCATTACTGCTTAAACTTTGTTTTCAGTTTATGAGGCATACTTCCTTCAAGGGCTTCTCATGGATAAATAAATAAAATAATCTCAAACCTTTAATTCTAGCTTCTGCTCTGTAGATGATGTTCTGTCACAGAACATGTCTCTGTTAGGTGATTATTTGCATCTCGTATATTCATATGAGCTTGGAATAAAGGATATACGGACACTCAAAGCTCTGCTTCCTATCTTGAGCTTCACCTTGATATCAACGACTGAGGAAGATTGAAAACAAAACTCCACAACAAACGTGATGACATGACTTCACTTTTCCAATAGTCAACTTCTCTTTCACCAGTAGCAACAGCATATGGAGTTTACATTTCAAAACGCATACATTATGCAAGGGCTTGTACCCAGTACAGTGATTTTCTTGCCGTAAAATCTGATTAAATCCACCATTTCTTTAGAAATGCCTGTACCAAGTCAGGACCATTGCGGTTTTCCAGTTTCTCGGTTGTTGACTGATTTTGTCTGTTTATTGATTTATGAGTTTTGAATTTCCCTTTGGAAGATTGCTCTGTGTTCGGTAATTTTGTTATTACCCTTATTTCTGGACAGAGCTCAGCCGCTGACACCAAAGCTGCTCAAACAAGACTACGTAGTTCCCAGGTCATCGCTACAAAAATTCTACGGTTGTTGCCACGAACTGGTTGACCGTAACGCAATATTCATTTCTCAGATGGAAATGGATCTTTTCCATTCAACGTAAATGTTTTTTCCTCCATCACCGTCAAGACTTTTACCAGACTTTACTACACGAGTAACATGAACTGCTCACCCTTCGCGTGCACCTGGATTCAGCCCAGTGTTTTAGTGTGGCCCGTGTTGCGCATCATTTTAGTTTTATGTGTTGTGTTGAGTTTTGTTATGGTTGTCTTCGTCCTGTGTCTTGTGCAAATTAGCACCCGTGTCTCTAGATGTCTACGTTTCTATTCCTACCACTTGGTCGATACAGCTGCTAGTCGACTTTTAGTCTAAACTGATGTAAACCGTCCAGTTATCAGAATTTCAAATTGGCATGATTTATAAAATAATATTAAAACTTAAGTTTCATTTCCCGCAAGCATGGGAAACCAGAAACAAATATTGTAATCATATTTTGACCTTTTGGTTTTCTCGCTTCCAATGACTTTTAGCTTATTGGAGTATACTTGACAGCTATTCCAGAACTGTATCGCTCTCACTAAATTAGATATATTCATTTTTATTACTATATATATGACAAGTTTGAAGGCATCAAAAGGGGTAATCAGAGGCAGTAAATCGAAAGCCAGACACTGACAAAAGATAAGGACAAAATATTCGTATGTACATGTAGATATTCGGCGCGGATAGCACAATCACGGCTGATTAAATATAGAGAGTGGTATTTGTCAGCAGCATGTCAAAATGGCTCGTGTCGAAGTATAGTTGTCTGTAATCCAATGAATCATGTGTCAGAGGAGGAAACATTTGGTAGTTTTAAAAATACCGCAATTGAAAATTGAAAACCAATCACGATGAAAACAAACCAATTTACGATTTTTGAATTGGAAGGCTTCTTCTGTTATCTTACACAATACTCTATTCTCTAGCTATGTATTGTATGGAATATTGTTTTATTGATATAATGTTTTGTGTCTGTGGTATAAGGGAAAAGCCACGATACCAATATTTAAGTCTATGTATTGACCCAACCGATCGAAACAATGATCTACACTTAGCTACAAAATGATCTATTACTTCTGTCAATCTAATATTTATGTATGTTGTGTAATTTGTTATGTATTGAGCTTAATATGATATAAAAGGGGAATAACTACTTAAAAAATTTAAGTTTAGGTTTATGGTGTTTAACCCAACTTTCAACAATATCTCAGTTATATCGGGGAGGAAACCAGAGTACCCAGAGAAAACCACCGACCTGTCGAAAGTATATCTAGACAAAGTGGAGGAATGGGAATTATACTCACTAATTTGTACCAGATTGTTTCTTCATAATTTGTATAAACGAAGACGTCCCATTTCAATAAAACATACGGCCATAGCTATATAGATTTGACAGGTTGCTATGGATTTGATTTTCAGCATAATATTGGATGTGAAATTTTCTTGTACCAGTGATTCATATGGCAAAAAATGCTTGCAAAAATGTAGCAGCAGATATCCACATGTATGTCATAGCCGTTACTGCAGACCAGGTAATATTTTTAGGGCATTTTATGGAAATAAACATGTGTTCTTTTTAATACAGACATATTAAACCATTCCTGTCTATATTTTGTTTGCCAGAATGTCACTGATAATTTTAAATGGACGTGATTTGAAAAATACTGAAAAATATATTGTTGTTTATGATATGATATTTTTATTGAAAATGCTTGTTACATTCTTAGTATTTCATATTACTATTTTCTTCTATTGGCATACTCCAGTAATATATTATCTCACAAATAAAGAATATACGCTTACTTGTTTCGTCTTTTGTTCAGATACATAATTTGATTTGTATATAGAAAATCCTAAAATTGTTAAAAAATAATTGAAATCAAAATAATTTTAATCAAATATCTTATACCCAAAGATAATATGTTTCAATGTGACACAATTTTCTATATTAGTACTTTTTCAATAATGTCGACAGGAAAACTAACATAATATATACTAAGCTAAGACATAGATATAGTGGCCTTAATGCCGATTTATATAGAGTAAATTTGAAGGATGATTAACGTTGTGTATGGGGTCATTTGTTTGAGGATGATGTTCATTGTTTCTTGCTTTTCCGCTTTATAAACACATACAATGTATAACTTCTCTGTTTTTCTGTCTGGATGACATTGTTCCCATCTCCATAGAATATATACGCTTTGGATGAAACGACTTTAGTGAATGTTGTTTGATCTGTCATAATACTGAAATATGGAGACTTTTAACATGGCTGAGGTAGTTTCACGAATTATTTCAATTTCACACTGCTGAATCAGTTCATTTTGAACATTTAGCGATAAATATTTGTATTTTGAATTAATAATGCGACTTCAAATTTTGATTAAATCCACCTTTTCAGTTTATAAAATACAGAAGAAACATTTCAGCCTTTTCTGTCGCTGATCTGTGTCTCTTCGAATTAGAATGACTAATTTTTATATACACTTTTGTCCAACTCTAGAGTTGTCTCTGATATTTTGACCTAAGTAAATCAATATAACTGGCTCAAATTACACTATCGTCTTAAGGGAAATATCTCAACCATGGACATTTTGCTTCCCATCCTTCATCATAACACCTCAATTCCTGCTAATTTAGTGGGTATTTAGATTCTGCTGTCGATGTCCATTTTGAAATTAACAATTCATTAATATCATTTTCAGTGGGTGCTTCGAAGGATCTGTTCTATCTCTAACTTTACTTGTACATTTTTGTAGATACTGAGGTAGGTTCGGGAGAAGATATTCCTGGGTAAAAAAAATCGTTATTTCTAATCTACTGAAAAGTTTAAAATCATCTCAGAAACTGCAAATTCAAATATTAAAAAAAACTTTATATAAAGGAGGTATGTGAAATTCTCTACTAATGTGTAGCATCATTTAAATGAACAGTAGAAATTGGGTTTCATAGCAATCATAAAAATCTTATTTTGATCTTTTGAAGCATGTCATGCATGCTGCTAATAAAGAAATTGATCATATTTATTACAGGATGGGCAAGAGGACAGCATTGCCGCAATGATCTGAACGAATGTAAGGTTAAGAGAGACATATGTAACACAGGGACCTGTAGCAACACGCAAGGAAGTTATCATTGTGTATGTCGACCAGGAACATATGGGAAAATGTGCGAATTTCACGAACAAACATGCGATTCTTTTCAGTGTTTAAATGGTGGCACTTGTATAAGAGGAACCGACGGTTCAATCAAGTGTATTTGTCCTACTGGACACAGATGTGAAACGTCTGTACATATAGCAAAAACAACGACAACTTCCGCTGTACAATTATGTCATGTTAATACTTGTAATCATCATGGAAAATGTTCGATACATAAGAATAACTTTTCCTGCCAATGTGACACAGAATGGAGTGGAAGAACTTGTCAATTAGAAACTTTATGTCACACAACAACTTGTAATGGACATGGTCATTGCAGTGTTCACGGTAATCATATAACATGTATGTGTAACATTGGATGGAAAGGAGTGAAATGTGAACAACCGGATCCATGTTCATCAAGCCCTTGCAAGAATAATGGTACGTGCTCTCAAAATAAACTGACACACAACTGCCATTGTTCTTCTGGTTGGAGCGGAAATCAATGTGAAACAGAAATTGGTTGTCATTCTGGCACTTGTCATGGAAACGGAAAATGTAGTGTATCCAAAAATCATCCAGTTTGTCATTGCGATGTAGGATGGAAAGGGTCACAATGTGATCAAGCCGATCCATGTGCCTTAAATCCGTGTAAGAACCAAGGAACATGCATACAAAAAGGATCTTCTTACACGTGTCAATGCGGGGTCGGTTGGAATGGTAAAACTTGTCAAACAGAAACTTTATGTTACACAGCAACTTGTAATGGACATGGGCAATGCAGTGTTCACGGTAATCGTCTAATATGTAGGTGTAACACTGGATGGAAAGGAGTGAAATGTGAACAACCGGATCCATGTTCATCAAGCCCTTGCAAGAATAATGGTACGTGCTCTCAAAATAAACTGACACACAACTGCCATTGTTCTTTTGGTTGGAGCGGAAATCAATGTGAAACAGAAATTGGTTGTCATTCTGGCACTTGTCATGGAAACGGAAAATGTAGTGTATCCAAAAATCATCCAGTTTGTCATTGCGATGTAGGATGGAAAGGGTCACAATGTGATCAAGCCTATCCATGTGCCTTAAATCCGTGTAAGAACCAAGGAACATGCATACAAAAGGGATCTTCTTACACGTGTCAATGCGGGGTCGGTTGGAATGGTAAAACTTGTCAAACAGAAACGTCATGTCACACAGGAACTTGTAATGGACATGGGCAATGCAGTGTTCACAGTAATCATCTAATATGTAGGTGTAACACTGGATGGAAAGGAGTGAAATGTGAACAACCGGATCCATGTTCACCAAACCCTTGCAAGAATAAGGGTACGTGCTCTCAAAACAACCATACATACAGTTGCCATTGTTCTCCTGGTTGGAGCGGAAATCAATGTGAAACAGAAAATGGTTGTCATTCAGGCACTTGTCATGGTAATGGACATTGTAGTGTATCCAAACATCACCCAGTTTGTCATTGCAATGTAGGATGGAAAGGGCCACAATGTGAGCAACCTGATCCTTGTGCCTTCAAACCGTGTAAAAACCAAGGAACATGTATACAAAAGGGATCTTCTTACACGTGTCAATGTGGGGTCGGTTGGAATGGTAAAACTTGTCAAACAGAAACTTTATGTCACACAACAGCTTGTAATGGACATGGGCAATGCAGTGTTCACAGTAATCATATAACATGTATGTGTAACACTGGATGGAAAGGAGTGAAATGTGAACAACCGGATCCATGTTCATCAAGCCCTTGCAATAATAATGGTACCTGTTCTGAAAACAACCATACATACAGCTGCCATTGTTCTACTGGTTGGACAGGAAATCAATGTGAAACTGAAATTGGTTGTCACTTTGACACTTGTCATGGTAACGGAAATTGTACAATCACTAATAATCATATAATATGTCGTTGCAACATCGGATGGACAGGAGTTTTTTGTGACAAAACTGACATATGTGCCATGAAACCTTGTAAAAATCAAGGAGTATGTAATCAGAAGGAAAACTCATTTTCTTGTCAATGTAGTAGTGGCTGGACAGGAAACACGTGTGAAACGCAAACATCGTGCCACAACAATACTTGCAACTTACATGGGAAATGCATTGTAATATCTAATCAAATACATTGTAGTTGTGATTCTGGTTGGCAAGGATTACGATGTGACAGAACAGTGACTATAACTACTAACAGAATCACTACTTATAATGCTGTAAGATACAAGACAACGCACCATGGTAATGGAACAACTACCGAATCCACTAGCACTTTACCAGTGAATGGAACAAATATAAAATCCACTAGCTATTTCCCAGTCAATGGAACAAATATTGTATCCACTAGCAATTTACCAGTCAATTCCACTTCGACTCTTTCTGGGACTGGGGTCAATCGACCATCAACAAAGCAATTCACGAGGTCGACACAGAGATATCGATATACAACTCATTATGGTATAAGGCGAACTTATGAAAACAATATAGCACAGATGATGTCTTCTACCGCAAAACAAGGTAACGAGGTAATTTTAAGTACAAAAATATGAAAAAAATACCACATTGTCGGAAAAGTTCCAATAAAAAATCGCAGACAGGAGCAAAATCGCTACCACCAAATACCCAATAGTATGATCGCTCACTTTTCTGGCTTGGTACAGGCACTTCAATACAAAGTGACATGTTTAAGCTAGTTTTATGGGTCATATTGACACGTATGTGCTAAATTTAGAACGATCAATATTGTCTAGAAGAGTTTGAAGATACCAAAGAAGTAATCAAAATCCGCAACAGAACAAAATGGCCAAAAGAAAAAGGACAAAAGGACAAACGATATACAAAACATACACATAAAACTAAAGATCGAGTAACACGAACCCCACTAAAAACCGGGGGTGAACTCAGGTGCTCCAGAAGGGTAAGCATTTCCTGCTCCACCAGTTTCACCCGTCCTATTAATCTAGTTATACACTCGGTGATAAGTCATGAATGAGTAAATGACCAGAAAGTGTTTACGACAAGCGTTACATAGTTCATCATAAACATCCACAAAACGTTCAACACAGAAGAAAAAAACTAAACATACAAAAAAAAATGCTGGTAAGTTGACGAAATTCATTCACGCAATATTCAGCAGTTGTTTAGCAATGTTTAATGTACGGAACACCATAAAGAACAGTCGATATTCTTAAATAAAGTAAATCAAATGAAAAACAAAATGCACCACACTGCAAACGACTTTAAATACATCACAGATATATATTTATTGTTCGGATTAGGTTATCCACTCTACGAAAACATAGCAATACACTAAGCTATAGCCAGTTATATAGCATATTTAACCATGATTGTCACATGTCAGTTAAGCTTCATCACCAAGATGTCTGTAGGTAAAATTGTTGTAAAAAAGGTGTCCTCTCTAATTCACCACTAAGGGCACCACATTAAGGGAACGTCGTCTAGATGTTTGAAAGTAATATTGTACAAGTTGTCCTCTCTAGTTCTTAGGTAATGACACAGCATCAAGAGAACAACAAAGCGACTTACTGGAAGTCAATTTGATATGTCCTGGTATTACGATACGAATATATGTGTCGCTGGTAAACTGTATCACGTAAATTTGTATCGAGTGCACCTCGCTACGGAGGAAATTCGAACTCACAACATATGTGGTGATGGATTACATAGGGGAACGTAAATCCCTCATGTGACTTTACTACTATGTCCTATATGAGTAAAACAACTGATATGCTTTGGTAAACAGACTACTGTTTCGTTTTGCTAAACACTTCCCGGTCCTTTCCTCATTCATGACCCATCACCGGGTTGGTAACGAGATTAACACGACGGATGCCACTAGTAGAACAGGAAATGCTTACCTTTCCGGAGCACCTGAGTTCACCCGTGGTTTTTAGTGGGATTCATGTTACTCAATCTTTAGTTTCGTGGATTGTTGTTTGTTCTTTTGTACTTTTTCCCTTGGCCGTTGTGTTGTCTGTACTTCTTCGATATATGGACTCTGATCACCCCTTTGGCATCTTCAAACTCTTCTTAAGAAGTTCAGAGTATATATATTTGTGGACATTTTCTTTAAATTCTTCCAGAAATATGAAATAGCTGTTCGAAAAACATGTAGTTTCAAGTCTTTTGTCAATAGTCGACTAAAAATTGAATGTCGAATTAATTTTTGATTGTAATTCCATTATTTGAATATTAAAAGAACCGTCCCGTCAAAATGAAGTTTGATGTTTTTCTATGGAGTCTTGATTGCCCCCTTCGTTTTTATCTAATGTTTATTTAATATGTTATATAGGTATAGAAGCAGTGGTACAGTTCAAAGGTATAATAAAAGACAGTAATAAAATAACGGAAATTGTTAGTGGAATGAAGCAACTACTCGTAGATAAAAGTTGTAAATCTGTTGAGGTCAATTTTATTAAGAAAATTGAAAATATAAAGTGAGTATGGTAATAATCATTCGATGTTAATCATGTTTCTTGTTTTTTAAAATGACTATTTAAATTAGTACCTGAGGGAATCCCAAGGGATAGTAATTTGACCACGTTTCGCCGTTTTAAGTTACTATACCTCCAAAGAAGAGTTTGAAGATACCAAAGAGGTAATCAGAAGGGCAGAAAGAAAAAAGACAAAAGGACAAACAATGATCTGCAAAACAT
>MJUT01043983.1:3828-25983 GCA_002080005.1 Gigantidas platifrons | reverse complement strand
GCCGCACAAAAATATAGTCCACGAAAATCCAATATGGAAGATCCTAAGTAAAATCTAATCATGCAAAACTAATTAAAGCTTTACAACTTTTATCCGTGAAAATAAATGAAATATAGAAAATTGTTTAAAATGTAACTTTATCAAACTTTCATGTAACTGACATGTGAAAAGTAGTGCGATTTATACGCCTAATGCATACGAGGTTATTTGCAGGGTAGCGAGAATGGTCGAGTAGTTACGATTGAACAATGAACACGCACGATCCGGTACAATACAATACAATACAATAAGTTTTATTTAAAGTCGGAAAAAATCAAACATTACAACACAAGCTCTAATGGGCTTTTAAATCCGACATAAGAATATGCATATATAAACAATAAAACAAAAACATGCACACAATTTTTGTAAAAAATAAAAAAACAAACAAACAAACAAAAATACTGTCATATTAAAAATTTTCTATGAAATTTCAAACCAAACTAAAATATGAAAGCAATTTAAAACACAGCAGTAGCAGAAGCATAATTTAAAAGCATATTATATATTGATGTGAATAAAGAAAAAAGCATGGATAAAATGAGACACTTAGAACCAGCAACATCCGGTGCAAGGCATATTTTTCAGTCCTACTCATTGTATCCAGTGACAAATATAAGCTTTCTCCCAGTGCCGATTTACCTATAGCCATTATTTGACTTTCACACTGATGCTGTCATAACGTACTGCACAGTTGCACTCCATTTCAGAATATTGCAGAATTTGAAACACCCCTCATTATCCTCGCCTTTATTTAAATTGATTGAACACACTTCCATCTTCCTCCAGTCGTGAAGGTGGGGAATTGGGAGGGGCCTCACAAGTGGAATAGCCTAGTGCCTCTCTTTATCTAAATCCGGCACTGCTTTCTCCCAAGGACCGGCTCATCCCATTTTTCGTCTTACATGGTCATCACTAAGTATTTCTGAGAAATGATGGTGATGATGACGGGTGATGATGATACTTATATAACTCCAAGAAGCCGTGTTCGGTTTCAAATGGAACTGTCGTGGTCGTGATCGTCTGGTAGTCGGATTTACAACTACATATGTAATCAGTTCCTATCATCACTAAAGTGGTGGGTTCGAATCCCACTCAGGCGAGATGTACTAGATTTTAACAACAGTATGTAATAAATTTTGTCAGTGATTTGCGACAGGTCGGCAATTTTCTCCGGATACTCGTGTTTCCTCCACCAATAAAACTAACCGCCACGATATAGCTGAAATATTGTTGAAAGTGGCGTTACATACCATAAACCAAATCAATCAACTAAACCATCAATTTCGTAGTGCTAGCTAATCGACACCACAGTTCACATCATGTAAACATTTTACTTAACCAACCAATTCCAACCAGTACCAGTCTGTGCAAAAAATAGCAGAGGAGCGCGGAAGTAAATACTAATTTTATAGTCTTGATTGATCCGACTGAAGTTCGAACCCACTCACCTTTCATTACACCACAGAGACTGGTGAAGGTAAATGGTTTATAGTATATATTTTATCTAGCGTTAACTTTGGACAACATCATGAGTTCAAAAGGTCATGAAGTCATCTAGTCCTCGATTTTCTATTCTTATATCTCCATAAAAAACGATAAAAAATGCATAATATTTCTCTTTAATGTTTCATCTGATGATAAGACCTACTGGGGTGTAATATTATATTGCTTTCAGAAGTGTAATGATACTTTAAATCTCTTAAAATTATTTGATAAAAATTCAACGTTATAAAAGTGCTGTTGCACTGAACCATTGCAAATATATTTTAAAATCTACTCCAAATGAATCATGACAATGTATAGTTTTTAAATGGCCGTGGCAATTTACGTGGTTTTAGCTAAATCACTAATAAAATGAAAAACAAAAAAATACCACACCGTCGGAACAGTGACGGGGTTAAACTTGTTTTAAAGATCAAAACCTCCCCTATAAGTGAAATGATGCAGTCATACAAGTGCTTTCCACATGTGACTAATCCTCACATATAAAGCGTTATAAAGAGGGGGCCATCATGACCGTTATCGTATGGTAGTTAGACTTACAACTACCTATGCACTCGGTGCCTATGACCACTGATGTTGTGAGTTCGAATCCCACTCAGAGCGAGGTGTACAACATTATGTGATAAAGTTTGTCAGTGACTTGCGGCAGGTCGCTGGTTTTCTCCGGGTACTCCGGTTTCCTTCTCCAAATAAACTGACCACCACGATATAACTGAAGTATAAAATCTAACCAAACACTATAATTTTGAACATTATACATAACATATTTAATCTTTCCGACACAGAAGTGTTCATAAATTATGTATAATTAATATAGTATAATTTTATTCGTGATGGAGACTGCATACTCAATGTTTGCCAAAACTCCAATATATATACAATTTGATGGTTTTCTTTGCCTTCTTGTCTTTGATCAAATGATAAAAGACCTTTAATCAATGACATGCAGACTTTGTTTTGATTTCAATTATGTTTATTAATTAAGTGTCAGCTTTACATTATATTTCCCTAGGTTATACATTGTTCTCCATTGATAGTTTTATAACCTGTGATTAAGGAGATTATCCAAACAAAAAGATAAATTCATACATGTAATTAATTTGAAATTTCAATCTATAAAATTAGCTGGACAAATTATTCACCATTTTTTTATCAGAGGAAACATCGTAATGAGCTATATATAAATATATCTGCCAATAATGAGTCAAAAAAACAACAAAACTTAAGTCAGTTTGTCAGCAAAAATGTGCAAAATATGGTGCAAATGACCCGAAGCAAAAAAAAATGATGCTTTTGTAAAGTTCTTAGTTTTCCACTATAAATATGTTGAGCAGCATAATTGTGCTTAACCTTCTTTAGTTATTTATTTTTATTTTGTAGAATGTAATTGATAGTAATCGAAAAGTAATTTAATTACTTTTGATAAAGTAATCGACTGTAATCGATTACATTAAAAATCAGAGTAATCGATTACTAATCGATTACACCAAAATCCTACATGTAATCGATTATTAATCTATTATTTTTGACAGTAATCGTGCCCATCCCTGATCACCACTTATGTGAGTTCGAATCACACATATATATATATATATATATATATTTAATTCAGAAACTACCCCTTTACGACGGAGGCAAACATCAGCGGGGTACCAATGTTTGCGTGTTATAATCATAAATAAACAACTATATTAAATTAGCATAAATCATGCACGAGCAGTAAACATGAGACATTTTCATCAAAGAACAAAAAACAAAGTCATTATTTTAATTGTACTTAATTATAAGTAAGATATAAGAATGACATATAAAATAAAAGAAACACAATATTAAGCGAGTTCCTGATCATCGACACATGACCCAATTAAAATAGCTCGCTCTTTCATCATTTTACATAATAGTTTTTACTGATAAAGTTTATCGGTGACTCGTGGCAGATCAGTGATGTTTCTCCGGGTACTCCGGTTTCTTCCACCTATAGAAATGATTACCCCGATATAACTGAAATATTGTTGAAAGTGGCGTTTAACACCATATAACCAATCCAACCAGAAAATTTGAAGTATCAAAAGTTATTAACGGCAGTCAGCACATTTCCGTCACATTGAAAAGTCTTATAAATCAAGATATAAATCATGCATCATCAAGTGAATAATATTAGAATTACGTTTTTATTCCAATATCTTAATATAAATAAATGTTAGAGAATACCGAAGGAGCAATAACAATGGTAAATTTAGAGACACTGGCAACATATGGTACACAAGCCGAAGGGACAATAACAATGGTAAATCTAGAGACACTGGCAACATATGGTACACAAGCCGAAGACAAAAAAAAAAAAAAAAAACCCCAACAACATTTGTTGGACACCACTATGCGCAAACAAAAACAAATAACATATATAAGACATTAGCCATCCTACTGGAGGTAAAGACGATATTATGTTTGTTGTTTTTTTTTTGTTTTTTTTTTAAATATTTATCTCGCGATCCACTCAATAGCTGGGAAAAATCTCGAAGATACTCCTATTGAGCTCGTTTTTAATGTGCACAAAGAGAGATAACTCAAACTCACTGGAATTTGTTTTACAAAATTATATCATACAATTTGAAAATTTAAAACAAGAACTATCTTTAAAAAAAGATGCACGACGAATCACAAATATTATATTCTTACACGAACAATATTTCACTGAAATAACATAAACATATTGGTTTTATAGGATTTGATAAGACATGTAAAACCATGCATCCTACTTAATGTGCAAGGAATCGTTAATTGTTAGCAACAACGTCCATCTTGGTCCGAGGAGTGAGTACCAATAGTGTAAGAGCCAAACCATCAAAACAAAATAACAGAGGTGTACAACATTATGTGATCAAGTTTGTCGATGGTTTTCTTGGGGTTCTCTGATTTCCTCAACCAATAAAACTGACCGTCACGATATAACTGAAAAATTGTTGAAAGTGGCGTTAAATACCATCAAATAAAAAACAAACATTCCAGGCTGGTACCTAAAATTGTTTTATATGTTTATATATTCAAATATATTTACTAATAAATAAAATGAAATCAAAATATCAAATGTTTTGTTAATTGTTATTTCAAGTGAGGAACTGTAGAATGATTGCTATAAAATCTTTATTTTTTTGTAATTGACGAAGCAAGTGCAGATTAAACATGAGAAGACAAGGACAGATAACTCCTGATGAGACAAGGAAACATTTATTTTCTGAATAAATTTCAGTCATGAATATATGTCATTTCTCCACATTTGCTGTTTCATATATCTTGTCACTAGTGGGGCAAGGACTTCTTACACTTCCGTAGCACCTGAGCTCACCTGTATCTAGTGAGGTGCGTGTTACTCGATATTTTGTTTTATGTTTTATTATTTGTGTAATGTGTAATGCTTGGTAGATCGTTGTTTGTCTTTTTGTCCTTTTTCTGTTGGCCATTGTGTTGTCTGTTAGAAGAGTTTGAAGATACCGAAGGGGTAATCATAATCTGTAAATCAAAGGACAGACAAAGCAATGGCCAAAAGATAAAGTATAAAAGGACAAACAACGATCTACAAAACATTACACATAAAACTAAAGATCAAGTAACACGAATCCCACTGAAAACCGGCGGAGACCTCAGGTGCTCCGGAAGGGTAAACAATTCCTGCCCTATTAGTGGCACCCATCGTGTTACTCTAGTTACAAATCTGGTGATAATTCATGAATGAGGAAAGGACTGTGAAGTGTTTACGACAAGTGGCACATATCTGTGGTCATTTGCGACACAGATATCTGTAACGGTAACCAAGTCATGGTAGCGACCGTAAATCTGTTCTTAACTATGTTATAAAAGTACATTGACTGATTGGTCGTATTTAATTCCAATTTCAGCAATATGTCATGGCAACAATTTTAGTGGTGGAAGAAGCCGGAATACACAGAGAGCACCACCGACCATGGGCAAGCAACTGGTAAACTTTATACAAAGTCGGGCCGAGATTAGTAATATGCTTGTATGTGTTGTTAGGTGATCCAACTACCTAAAGTGCATTGATATGAGGTAGAAATATTACAATTAACAAACACAAGTGTTTGGGGTATGGGTGTATAATACCACATTATATTTCAGTCATATTTTGATTAATAGTGTTTTTTTGTGAAAATCCCCATGGCCAGGAGAAATACCTCAATGCATCACAGTCTCAATTTTAATTGAAAATAAGCAGAGCAGACACAACTCGTGACGATCACATTGAGTCCTCCAGAGGTCCATGTGAAGTATTCTGCATGTTCCACCAAGTTTATAGTTTCTGAGAAAAAAAAAGCTTTTTATTAGCAAACATGACCCACAGGAAGGTTACATTGTATATGAGCTATTATTATCACTTTGTCTGTTGTCATCTAAAACATTTTCACATTTTAATATTCTCCAAAACTGTAAGACCCATTTGAACCAAACCTTACAGGAATAAATGTTAGGTGTTACTCTCAAGATGGTCTCCAATGCAGGACCAGTGATAAAAAAAAATCCAAGATGGCCACCACCACAGGACTTAAAAGAATAAAACGTGTTCTTCTTAAAAACTACACTATTAAATTGTATACAGGATCTCCCATATACATCCATCCTACAAAGTAATAATTCATTGTAACTCCTAGTTTTAGGGGAGAATTTTTTTTTATTTCAGCCAATCAGAAACAAACAATGTCAAATACCACACTGTGAAAACATTTCAATGTACAATAATAACTAGAGGCTTATATATAATTAGTGAGCTGAGGCTGTGTCACTAGCCTGTCATTTTGTTTTGAGGAAACTTTATACAGAACATTCCATAGGTGATCATAGGTGTTTCCTGCCAAATATCTATTAATTTGGCCAAATGATTTTAGAGAAAATTTCTTGTTTAATTGGCAACCACAAACACTAACCATAGATAGTGGGGTCATATTAGTTGTACCGTACGATACCAACAAAACATGGCAATTTTATACAGGATCTCCAATACATCCATCCTACAAAGTAATAATTAAGAAATAAATCATGGAAGCCAGAATGTGTTCGGAGTTTTAACATGGATTGGCGGATAACATTTACTAATATCCTCCAATCCATTTTAAAACTCAAAACACTTTCTGGCTTCCATGATTTATTTCGATTCTGATATGTCTAAGAGTACAAATACGGTAGTATACTTTGATTGGAAGACGGTAATTTATATTTACGCTTGCGGAAATGTCACACACAATTTATGTAACTCGAATAATACTGCGTCCTCTATCGGCATTATTCGGGTTACAATTTATGCTGTAAAGGGAAAAGTCGGTCACATTCACCGGCGCATGTGCTAATGAGATTATACCGAATGGATAACTCTTCCGATTGTTAGCAAAGCGAAAGAAGGAGGTCATGTTAGAATTCATTGTAACTCCTAGTTTTATACAGGATCTCCCATACATCCATCTACTTTTATACAGGATCTCCCATACATGCATCCTACAAAGTCATAATTCATTGTAACTCCTAGTTTTATACAGGTTCTCCCATACATCCATTCTACAAAAGTCATAATTCATTGTAACTCCTAGTTTTAGAGGAGAAGTGTATTTCAGCCAATCAGAAACAAACAATGCCAATATTTTAATGGTGACCGTGTTGTTTGTCCAATCCGGACATTTGTTGCATCTCTGCTAATCACACAACGTCAAGTAGAAAGCACAGAGACGGATTGACTCGGAATCAGCATAATATGTCCGAGTGGGACGACATGTCTATACCCGCGGACTGTTGTTTCAGTGAGCTATAGCACGTGTACTATGAATATCCAACTAAGCGTACTGGCCTAATACAAAGCAAACGTCATCATCTAACTTGTTCTGGGCAAGGTAAAAAATTACCTATTTGTCATTAAACAACAATCAATCACTCACACTCTTACATTGTTATTATTCTGTAAAGTAAGAATCAACACAACTTTATTTGATAATTATGAAATCATATCTCATATCTATGAATTGCATAAAATTATCTCAACAATAGAAAAAAATATCACACGTGTGGCAAGTATCTTCTATAGATACAAAGTGCATACTAATTTATTTAAGGAGTAAAAAGAAGCACAAATGACACATTTTAATCAGCACAGAGGACCTACATATTAAATTTCACGTAAAAAAAATAAATTCACTAAAAAACGTATGAATTTTATTTATTTAGCCTTTAATATAATGGTTAATTTGTCACGACTTATAAAGATGTTGAACGGTAATTTACGGGATTTGTTGTGATATGTTATGTATTGCATTATCGTACATGTATGGCATGTTTTAAAAAAAAATTCCGCGGGTTACTCATTCACGTGTGAAAATTACATAGCTTTTCTACATGTACATTTAAGACGAAAGAACAGTTGTTCTTCCTGTATAGTGTTAGTATAAACATATTTTATTAATAAATTCAAACATTTATAAGAACAAACATGTATATCATTTACAACATCAACCTGAATAAATCAATAGGATTCGGAAACAAGTCGTTAGACTTATATTAATCCGTCTCTATCGCGCTTTCTCCTCCAAAAATGTATATGAAATTGAAAAATGATTTATTCCCGTATTTTGTCTCGATATCTGTCCAGAACAATAAAAACCAAAAACCAAAACGAGATCGAATATGAAAATAAATTGTGAAAAGTACAATTTGATTCCTACTTGCACAACACAACTGTCCCTATCCCGTCGCCACCAAATTGTCCATCCATACGTCCGTCATTCTTCCGCCCCTAAATGTGTTCACTACTTTCGACTACTATTTACACAAGAGAACTGTCCCAATACTGCCGTCATCCATATTAGATAAAAAAAAAATAATTGTCAATACGATTTTATTTCCGTATTTTGTCTCGATTGTTGTACAGAACAATAAAAACCAAAAACGACATCGAAAATGAAAATACATTCTAAAAGGTTGAATTTGGATCCTACTTCCACAAGAAAATTGTCCCTATCCCGTCATCTGTAGCCAATGGACATTTATTTACATAGAAATTAAGTAATAATCGTGATTTGATGGGGGTTGTGGGGAGTTGGGTGCATAATAAACATGACATTTTTTGTGTTATTATTGAATTAAAAATTCGATAATTATTATGTCGGTCTTTTACGATACGGAGGGCCCGGGTGGTTCATTAAGTTAGGTAGTTGGATTACCTAACAACTCATACAAGCCTATCACCAATACGGTGTGTGTTCGCGCCCGGCTTTGTAAGTTACAAAAAGGGAGCACTCGACTCGCAGCCGCAAAAGTTGACCAGTTGCTTGCCCATGGTTGGTGGTTCTCTCCGGTTACTCCGGCTCCTTCCACCACTAAAACAGGTCGCCATGATATAGCTGAAATATTGATGAAAGTGGCGTTAAACACCAAAAATCAATCAGTCTTAATGGTAAGGTAATTAAACAGTGAGCATGTAGTAAAGAATGAGATGGCAACATACACACATCACAAATACAGTAAAAATTTACGATAAAATATATATTAAATAGCACAACAAATTCCATATATTCGGGTCTGTGGCGATGCTCATTTTCATTAATATTGTCAATGACTCATTCAACATCGTTATAAGTTAATTAATCTTTATTAAAGGCTTAATCAATAAAATTTAAAACGGTTTTTTTTTCGTGAATTTTATTATTTTGTTTTACTTGAAATGTAATATGTGGGTCCTTTTTGTTGATTAAAATGCTTCTTATGGTTCTTTGCGGTATTTATAGAGACCCTAGAAAAATTACATGACAAAATACTTCTGGGTTACTGGCAGGTAAATTCTTAATGTATACTCTGTATTATAACTGCTTAAACTGGTTTTAAATAATGATTTTCATGAATTTAAATTGTGTGTAAAATCAGCCTTTTCCTGATTTAATCTGCCATAGTTTTTTCTTTTATTTATTACTAAATACTTTCGAATTGAAAATTGAGTATTCATTTACTATTGAAAACGAAACTAGATGACACACCTGTATTTCTACGAGATCAAGGAACAGTATAAAGAAGACCAAAGACATTTTAATTCTTATCATCTGATGTTCTCGTGGAGATTAAAATGTTGGTGGCTTACAGTCGCCTTTCAACAAGGAAATGCTGCAGAAAATATAATGACATAATCTTTATTTATATCATACCACAGTCGCTTGAATTTCAATGATTTAAATAAAGGAAGAGTAAAAAAAATATTTTATATATATAGTATATAGGGGAAGTTATGAAATGTATTTTTGTGCCAAAATGTAAACAGTCGCCATTAGGCCTAAACGGACGCAAAGTGCATGATACGCTTCGTGGATATTTTTCTACACTGGACATGTTTTTTTATTCATCCGTATTGTAAGAATCTTCATTCCGAGCATTTTACAAACGTATGGGCCATTTTTTCACTGACGTTCAGCATCTGAGTTTGTTGCAGACGCTATGGTGGTACTCTTCAGCAGTGAATGAAAAGTTTCCTAATTTCGAGTCAAAAACGGCAATTTTCCGGATCAGGACAAGACATCAAGGGACTCAAAATATCTAGCACATAGGTAAAGTTGTGTACCCCTACTTAAAATGTATGGAGAAGCATGGTTTTGCTGTGTTTTTCTTACCATGAAACAAGCTACAAAACGTCATCATCGAATTTTGGTGTCATTTTTATATTTTGCGCCATTTCAACTTTGTAGATGATCTCCCATTATATTCGTACAAGTGAAACATTGAACAGTCAAATATTGCTTTCTAAATTTCTCAAATGATCTAATTAATCGATTAAAATTCATATGAAGTGATTACCGCTAAATTTATGATTATACGGATGCTTTGAAATAGTATTTCTCATGCACTGCTGAAGAGTACCACCATGGCGACTGTAACAAACTCAGATGCTGAACGTCAGTGAAAAAATGGCCCATACTTTTGTAAAATGCTCGGCATGAAGGTTCTTACAATACGGATGAATAAAAATACATGTGCAGTGTAGAAAAATATGCACGAAGCGTATCACTTTGCGTCCGTTTAGGCCTAATGACGATTGTTTACATTTTGGCACAAAAATGCATTTCATAACTTCCCCTATATACTATATATATACAATATTGTTTTTACTCTTCCTTTATTTAGATCATTGAAATTCAAGCGACTGTGATCATACCCAATGTTTGCAAATCTATACCGATCGCCACAGGCGACAAAGGTCTAAATATTGATGATTTCTTTTATCATTAAATTTAAGAAAAGTTCAAATAAAAATATTTATTAGATCGGGTAATCATACGACACAGATAAACAATCTTGTTTGTGTTCGGTTCAACTACAGTAGAAACTCTTATCTATGTTGAATTGAACTATAGTAGAACCACTTGTTTATGCTTACATTGTAGTTTTAAATACAGTAGAAAAATCATATCTATGTTCAATTTTAGCTACAGTAAAACCTCTTGTTTTATATTCAATTTTAACTACAGTAAAATTCTTGTTTTATGTTCAATTTTATCTACAGTAAAACCTCTTGTTTTATGCTCAATTTTAACTACAGTAAAACCTCTTGTTTTATGTTCAGTTTTAACTACAGTAAAAACCTCTTGTTTTATATTCAATTTTGACTACAGTAAAACCTCTTGTTTTATGTTCAATTTTATCTACAGTAAAACCTCTTGTTAATGTCGGTTTTTCACTACAGTAGAGCATATTCTCTATGTTCAGTTTTGTCACAGTAGAACCTCTTAATTATGTTCAGTTTTAGCTAGAGAATAACTTCTTATTTGCTTTCTTCTAGTTCTGACTTGTCTACGTTTTAACAGAAACAAATCTTCCTTAACTCTGTTAACAGATCCTTGTTTCCTTGGAAAGAATCAGATATCAGATAGAGGTGCAGAGTCAGTCATTATTCCAGCTTTGCCAGAAGATTCTTCTTCTAGGTTTTCTTGCCCAATCAGAATCCTTAGCATATATTTATATAGGACTAAGAATTATCGTCCTGCCAATAATACTAGGCTTTTTCTTCCTTTGCTGCTCAACATGTCAGTGTTCCTTTGGTTTCCGAGAGATCAAGGGATTCAGCTGTCTGTTAGATTCTGACTTTCTCAGAATTTATAGCGGTAAGCTATTTATTGCTATAAAATTAGAATTTTTTCTAAGTAAAATTTACTTTTTTAATACCACTATACATTATAGGTCCAACCCTTTCCTCCCCTTCATCCCCTGATGAGGCTTCTCTTTGGGAAATGTAATGATGTTTATGGGTGATTTGTTGGGATATATCCGGTGTTGAGGGAGTACCTCAATGTTCTTTTTTGTGGTTTTCTCCTACTGTGGGTGAAGGTCGCTTGTGGGAGCGTTTCAGAATTAATAGTGGGAAGTATTTATTTAATAAAAGTAAATTATACTTTGAAAAATTTCTAAATTTGGGAAAACATCCAATATGGCAGTAATCGGATCATTAACTACATGTAGGCATGTTTGTACCAAGATGGCTGTTGTTACTATAAATAGAAATTTCTTCAATTGTCCATTGCTGCTTTATTATAAATAAAAATGAGATCAAATTTTAACTGCACTACATGGCAAGGAGTAGTTGAATCTATATTCCGAGGTTTTATGAGAAATTTTTCTTTCAGCCGAATTATACCGATTATGCAAATTAGGCATATTTTTATAAAATATCACATTTAAATCTTTTCCTCTGAAACCGCTGAACCAAATTGAACCATACCTGGCAAGGACAGGGTCCCTTTCACAATTATGTCCGACAGTCGTCCTGCCCTCCATTCAAGATGACTGCTGTTGCTACAAATATAAATTTCTTCAATTGATTTGTCCATTGCTGCTTTATTATAAAAAAAATAGAAATATCTTTAGTTGTCAATTTCTGCTATATTGCAAATCAAAATGAACTCAAATTTTAACTGCAGCTACATGACAATGAGTAGTTTATTATATATTTCTGGGTTTTTCTGTGAGATTTTTTCAGCCAGTTCATCTCGTTCAGAAATATTATGAGATAAACATCACGTGAAAATCTTTTGCTCAGAAGTTTGAGTTGAAATGATCTTTGGGTGGCCCACTTTCAAAATTATGTGTAACACCCCCATTTTCTATCAACTTTAGATGTCAAATTGAAAACCAGGTGAGCGATTACAGGCTCATAGGAGCCTCTAGTTACAATAATTTGTTCTTTGAAACTATTTTACCATATTTTGATGTTTTTTCTTTTCTTTGTAAAGCAGAATGGTTAAGTTGCTAACAGCCTATTTGGATTTATGCACACAATAAAGTATTGGGACATCCAGCACCAACAGTGGGATTTAACAGACCATCTATGGCAGTACGTATAACTACATCAAATATGTCCACCAATAATTTGGTGTCTGTAAGTAACTAATCATGTATCAACTGTTCTTGAATGGGACGAGAGCTTGAAATGATGTTTCTCTTCTGATTTAATTTGTGGAAACCAATGTGTTGGGGGAGAGGGGGGGGGGGGGGGTATACCCAGAAAATACAATAGACAAGTTTGTCTGATCAGTCACATTTATTGTCCCTGTATATTTGTTTTGCCAATTGCCATATATTTTATTTGTAACTATGTATTGTAAATATTTTATTTTAAGCGATGGAGAAATACATATTTGTAGCTTTAGAACAGCAGGAGTAAACTTATCATGTGCAAGCAGATTCATATATCAAATGGCCTAGTCCAAGTAGCTAATATTAAGCTGGTACAATTGACAAGCTTGTATTTTAGTCAAACCCCTTGCAGGTGTGTTGTGCCTACAATTAAAACCTTTGGTTAGATTAAATCTTGAGTAAAGAGGATTTAATAGGTTGTTCATTTTTTCTTCAGCAGAATCCATCTCAACAAACTACTTTAGGTGGAGTGGGTGGACAGGTAGGTGGTAGTTTGCCTGGCACAGGGGACTGTCAACAGACACCTACAGCTGATCCAGACAAAAGAAAACTTATCCAACAACAGTCAGTGCTACTTTTACATGCTCACAAGTGTCAACGAATACAACAAAATATTGGAGAAACATGTGGGCTACCACACTGTAAAACCATGAAGAAGGTTCTCAACCATATGACTACTTGTTATGATGCAAATTCATGTCAAGGTATGTAACATATTTCGTTTCCTTGAAAAGGATGTATTGCAAAGTTGGAAACCTTCGTTTTACTTTAACTGTGCATATTAATGTGAGCTATTATCTTTTCTAGTCTTGAATAGAATCTTCAAACATTTCACCTTTCTATCTGCTCTGAAATGACAGGGGCAAATACAACTTGATTTTCCATGTATGTTCATTTAATGAATCAGAAATTCAAGATTGCAGTCACTGCCATTTTATAAAGAACCATATGGACTAAATATTTTAACATCTAATAAATATCAAACTGAGTTAAGCAAAGCTTTTTATTATATTTCATATAAATTTTCCTGTCTTCTCATTGGTTAAGGGGCATGTGCCAATTTAGTCTATCACATGGCAGAGGGTGATAATTTAGTCTATCACATGGCAGATGGTGATAATCTAGTCTATCACGTGGCATAGCTGACAAAATTGCTCACTTTTCATTTAAGAACACCCATCTGTATAAAACAAACACCAAAATGGCAGAAAAATATTAACAAATACAAAAAATGTATATAATCTTATTTATCACACATCATCGATATCACAGTTTAACACATTTAAAGACAACAGCAATTGAAATTCAGGGCATCAAATCATAAAAAAAGAATGAAACCAGGAGAAAAGAACATTCAGTATAATAAAACAAATAACACATAGCTGAGAGGGTGGTATAGCAGATTGTTACCCCGAAAAATGCATTGTCAACCGAGGCGAACCTCTCAGCTGTGTGTTATTTATATAGTATTACTGTCAGACACATGAATTATTATATATCAGTAGCTTTGAATAAAACCTTCAATACGGTTGTTTCGAATCATTTCCATTCCGTCAAAATTTTGTTATTTTCGTCCGCCAGATCACGTGATTTCGATGGAACTGCTGGCACTGAACATCCGGTGTCAAGGTACACAACAAAAACTCCAATCGATATGTGCCGTTTTAATGTGCAATGCTCAAGTTAAAAAGATCTGAACATTTTCAGTAAAAGACAGATATCAATTAAATTATTTTATTTGTATCAAAGACTTCAACGCAGAGACAAATACTTCTTTAAAATTAAATTTGTTTTCTTTCTTTATTTGCGGCTGTCAGCATCATCAAAGGAAAACGATCTGCCTTTATGCATATATTTCTTGTATAAGACAGATAGTGGGGTACCGAACACCAGTATTTATTCAGCGGTTTCCTTGGCGTCTCCATATTACAATTACTTATAATCTACAGCATCTACGACTATGATATGTTGACGTTGTCACAGTAATAGCGTAAACACCGGAAGTCGCCTGCCGATTTGTTCAGACGTCAAAACACGAAAAAGACGGAACGTGGTCGGAATTGACATGATTCGAAACAACGTATTGACTTATATTTACAGTTGCCCATTGTGCTTCATCTCGTCAAATTATAACTCACTGGAAAACCTGCACAAGAAGTGATTGTCCAGTATGTCTTCCATTGAAGAATGCCCCAGATCAGAAACAACCTGGTAATGCTACAGCTGCTACAAATGCCCGTAAGTATAAATCAAAAGTTGACTATGCTATAGTAACAACTTATTTGCAAGGTGGAATCTGTGCAATATTTCCATATTATTTTCATAAAGGTCAAGATATTTTTTTAAATAATTGCCATTTCCATCATGTCTTTGAAGAAGATGATAGGTAGGTTTACCATTGCTTATAGTCAACATGGACTTGTGGTTAAGACTAAGGGAATATACTACTTTTTACACAGAAGAAAAAATAATATGTATTATTATATGACTTCAGATAATGTCTTTTTCTGATTGGCTGACGTCCCTAGTAACGATCTTTGTAAAACATTATAATCACCTCATGGCTTTGTTTACCTTGTTGGAATGTTATAATCACCTGGTGTGACTTCACGCCAGATGAACATAACATTCCAACAATGTAAACAATATACACATATAGCCTTCCATTGAGGTCAATACATGGATTTATAGACCTGTAAATATATATCGACCGAGGACGAAGTCCGAGGTCAATATATATTTTTAGGTCTATAAATCCATGTATTGACCGAAATGTTAGGCTATAATTGTTTTATCATTTTTCAATATTAAAATTTTGGTATTTTATGAAAACTTTGGAATTTTTTAAACTTTTTGAAAAATTATCATTTTGAATTTTTGTGACAATTTTCAACTTAAAAAAAAAGAAAATTATTTTATTATTTGTTGAACTTTTTTAAATTTTATGCAAATTTTGAAATTTGTTGAAATTTTGGAAAATACATTGATAAATCGTGTATAGGACGGATGTTGGCGGGGATATTTGAATGCGAATCTATTTTAGGAAACATGAGGTTTACAATTTTATTGTAGCATGCTAAACGTGTGTATATATATGTTTTATCACGTGTCACAAATTCCTCCAATCAATGAAATCTAATTATAATGAAAAATAATAAAAGAAAATGTCGTGAGTCAAAGCTTATTTTAAGGGTGAATGAAACATATAAAATGTGTCCTATAATAAAACAATTAATGACTTTCAATTCGGTGGATACCAGGATTTATTAACCCTAAGGGGCCTCGGTAAGTATAATATTCTTGGTTTAATAAATCCTTGTATCCAGCTCATTAAAAGTCAGTAATTGTATAATAATAACAGAAGAATAAAACATTTAAATTTCCTGTTACAAAGTAAACATATACAACAAAATAATGACTGCCATTAAAAAGTATCTATTATTTATTGTAGCTTCATCATGTTAGTTCATTTAATTTATTCTTCATTTATTTGACATTGATTGCTGACAGCTGATGGCTACAAACGATGTTAATTCAGTGTATGATAAAGTAAATATGTTGCCTTGATTTGTATTGTAGCAGGGAATGTATTGTCAGCTCCTGCGGGAACTGCTACTGCCGCGCCTGCAGCCCCTAGTCAACCAGTGACCACCACCCAGAGTATTCCCAATGTCTCTGACATACAGATGCAGAGGGCTTATGATGCTTTAGGATTGCCATATACTGGATCACCAAGTCAACAGTCTGGTTATCAGCAAGGTGGCTTGAACATAAGTCTCCCAGGCTCAAACTCACCAGGTATGTGTTCATACAATCTGTATAATTAAAAGTTTATATGTCTGAAATTTTTTGTGGTAATGTTATGGCATGGCATTTTTTCCAGTACATGTTAGTTTAGTAAAGTTCACATTCAACAATTTTCACAACTGTATTACAATATACACATAAGAAAGTATAGGTTTATCATCACTCTCATGTTGGAAAAGTAGAACTAATTATAAAATTGAAGGTTGAAACAGATTAGGAAAAAGGAGTCTACATGTGCATATAATGTATTTCCAGATTTATTTCAAACATCTTGTTACAGTAACTAGAATACTAAGATCAGCTCTTTATTATTTCCCCTTGATAGCAAGTCAAATGACCTGCACCTAAGTTCAAGTTGTTACTACTGTGTGATATGTGATAGGGATTGGAAGAAGTTCCTTATTACATCTATTTTTTGTTACAGCTCATGGCAGGTTTTCAAATGGTATCTAGTTTACATAAACCTTTTGTTTCAATTTGGCTTATAGAAGTGTTAGTTTGAATAACTAAGATGCATTGACAAGATTAGTCACTAAATATTTCCACATTTCTGTTTTTATTTAACAGGATTAAGTACAATGGCAACAGGAAACCAAACGAGCACGTTTCCAAGCTTGTCAAGTGGGACAAATAATCCATTAGGAAACTTAGCAAGTATTGAAAGTTCAGCGACAAGTCAAGCACCAAATATGGTTCAAACTGCAAGAGGTACAAAAGAATGGAACAAAAGTGTAACTCAAGACCTTCGGAACCATATGGTTCAGAAGTTGTAAGTTAGAAATTGAGGTAGAAGAATCACATTCTATTAAAAGATACAACAATCATCTAATTTTAATTAGACTGGGGTGATAGGAAATAAGGGTTGAACTAACATGTCCAATCTTTGCACTAGTGCCCTTCAGTTATTTCCAATACATTTTAGTCGATTTTCTGTTATTAGAAAATAATTGCTATCTGCATTTATAAGTGAAAAGTTAATTCCTGATATGTAATGTTATTTGTAAAGACAACTTTAAAAGTTTTAAGTTACTCTTGACACAAAGATCACCAAAGAATGTTAAAGTTTATTATTAATAATTTAAAAAAAAAGTTAATAGAAACTTATGGAAAATATAATGAGTGACTGAATGTTTGGTGATCATTGTGCCGACAGTATTTCTATTTATTTCATTAAGATTATGAACATTTGACAGGGCCCAAGTCTTCTTTCCTATCCCACATTCTGCTGTATTGACGGGCAGAATGAAGAAAATTGTAGTGGACTATGCCAGAAGAGTAGAAGGTGATATGTATGACACTGCCAATAGTAGGGTATGTATTATTATAGACATTAATAGAGATTACAGTCATACTGGACTACTTTAAATATATTGTAAATACTGCTTAGTGTTACTGTATGAACAGTTTGAAGAAACCAAAGGAGTAATCAGAAGTTGTAAAACAAAGAAGGACAGACACTATAATGACCAAAAGTTTAAAGAAACCAAAGGAGTAATCAGAAGTTGTAAAACAAAGAAGGACAGACACTACAATGACCAAAAGTTTAAAGATACCAAAGGAGTAATCAGAAGTTGTAAAACAAAGAAGGACAGGCACTACAATGACCAAAAGTTTAAAGATACCAAAGGAGTAATCAGAAGTTGTAAATCAAAAGACAGACACTACAATCACCAAAAGAAAAAGGACAAAAAGACAAACGAATGGTCTACAAAACACTACACAGAAACAATATTTGCCTTAAATTTTTTCACCTACTTGCCCGAAAGCCAAATTTAAAAAGAAAAATTATATTCATTCAAACAAATTCTTTCATAATTTTCACTTGTCCGAAACCAGTTTTGCTTGTCCCTGGCTTCAGGCAAGCGGGTTAGTGCGAAGACTGGAGAAAACTAAAGATTGAACCACATGAACGCAACAAAAAAAACCAGTTAATTTCTTTAGAAGTACAATGTATTTATATATATAAAATATAGAACATTAGCATTAAAACATTTTAAAAGACTTGCATGTTGTCGTAAAATGAGTTGTATTCCATTTGACATAATTCACATCTCAATAAATATGTCAATCTTTAGTGGTTTAGGTCGCATTTGTTTCTGCCCTAAACGACATGAACGACTAAGCGTGTAGTCGTTTAATCAGTTTGTTTCTGCCATTTTAGTGTCAACGATGGCATCGTTGACATAAGCGATGTACGCACAAAATAATCGCGTAGTCGTTGAATGTTTGTGATTGAGACTTATAAACAACGTATTCGTTTCTACATCCGCCGTTTAATAACTACGGACACGTGTATTTTTCAATTTGGTAAAGGAAGCGTCTGTTTGTATATTTTAAGATTTGGGATTTAATTTTCACCTGGAATTTCTGCAGTACAAATTTGCAGAAGTTTGCCGTGATACATTTGTATCAACAAATTAAACCTTCTTTATTGCGTGAATAAAACATTTTTTCGACAGCAATTCGGGAACTGTAATTGTTTTCATCGCCAATTCGGGAACTGTCATTTTTTTTCCAAGGGGGCTCGGGATCAGATCCCCTCCTTCCCACCATTTATGAAACGCGTATTGTTCCAGATTCTGTTTTTTGTTATTGTTTTATTTTTTTTTCATTTGTTTATTTCTGCTAAAATATGGTTTGTTAATTAGAACGTACCCCTCGTTAGCCTGAAGTTTCTTCGGAATTCCTGGTCGTCGTAATTCAAGACTACATCTAGATATGTCCCGATTCTTGGGATATCCCCCCTTTCTGTAAGTACATGTATATTGCAAACGTGCATAATAAGCTCATTATCTCCGTCATCATTGTCGTCCGATTCTTCTGAAGATGAAGATGAACTGTCATTAAAAATTTCCAAAAAAAAAAAAGCGTTTTGGTCATTCATTTTCCCGTGCTGTGTAAGGTGTTTTTTTTTTTTTTTACCTCGGAGGTGTAGAGCTATTTTTATCTCTTATCTTCAGGTCAGAGAATGTCATTAAACGACACATTTGTTTCTGGTAGTGTAACCTTTACTAAACGACGCATTTGTTTCTGGTATTGTAACGTTTACTAAACGACGCTTATCGTTGACAAAATTACTGGCAGAAACAAATGCACTCTTAATAAGTAAGTGTTGGTTAAGTCTTGATTATATGGAGATGATTCAATGTTTTTTTTAAGTTGACATAGTAGGGTGTCATCATGTTCATGATTGTATGGTAGTTGGATTTACTACTACCTGTGCAATTAGTGTCTATCACCACTAAAGTTGCGAGTTTGAATCCTGCTCATGGTTTGACTGATTGATTGATTGATTGATTGATTGATTGATTGATTGATGTTTAACGTCAAGCGATACATTTTTCAGCTATATTCAGGACGAGAATAATTTAAGCGCCACGGGACTCGAAACAAGGAAAGGTGATGGGTAGGGACGGAGAATTTAGCCAGTGCAACATGTCTCCTATGGACCACTCATCATGAGCATAATGCTCATAATGAGCTGTTATACTGGGTTGTTTAACGTGCGAAGAGGGTGGCAATCTCATAGCGATGTGTACTCGATACAACATTATGTGATAAAGTTTGTCTGTGACTTGTGGCAGATCTGTGATTTTCTCCGTATTCTCTGGTTTCCTCCTCCAATAAAAGTAACAGCCACGATATAACTGAAATATTGTTGAAAGTGGCATTAAACACCCTAACACTCATAACATAATAGTATGATTGCATGCTTCTATTTAGAAATGGAAGCCTGTTGATTTGGGTCTTATCAGATAAGCTGGGTTACTGTTATTGTGGGGAAACAAAAGTCTTGTTTCTTTCATTTACTAACAAAGCGAAGTGTTTCTTTTCATATTTGTTTGCCCCATTCTTTTGAATGAATTACAAATTCATTATTTTATTTTGCTATTCTGTGTTGTGAATTTCCTTTGATATTCACTCATTGTTTGATGAATAGCCAAATTTCATTTTCACAGAAATGTTAAGTTAGAAACGTTTGACACTAATGAGTTACAATTTTTAGTTACCAAAGTCCACATCTAGTGTAGGGGGAATTCCACGGCAGCCATGCAAATTGCCTGTGTAATTGCATTTTTTCCGGGCTGCTTTATTTTCAAAAATGTCAAAGTGAAAGTAAAATACGGCTTTGTTTTGCATGCTTGAAATGAGTAGAATTCCCTGAGTGTATGTAAATTCATTGATTTATGAAGTTAATTATTGTAGATGTTGCCATTTTGTTTGGTCACAATGATAATCTTCAAGTATATTTTTAGATGAGGAAGCTAAAACATGAAAATAATACATGTTATTACAGAGAATTCAAAAGTGTATAAGGATCAAATTGAGACTTTATAGTATCAATTGTTTTAATACAAATTGTTATCGTAGGAAGAACAGAATCAATTTTTAGTAGATAGAAATAAATTTGTATTATTGTTTTTTATAAAAATTGCTATTTTAGGAAGAATACGACCACCTATTAGCAGAAAAAATATATAAAATTCTAAAAGGAATTGATGAAAAAGGATTGGAACGATTGAAAACACCTACACGTTCTCCTGATCCAAGTAAGTATTTCAGTGTTTCAAACTTCCACAACTGTATCGTTGGCGTAATGGTTAGTGTGCTTGCCTCGAGTGCAGTAGATCGTGGGTTCGAGCCCTGGTTGGGTCAAGCCATAGACTAAAAGTGGTATTTGTTGCTTCTCTGCTAAACATGTAGCATTAAGGAAAAAGAGCAAAGACTGGTTGGTTCGGAACCCGCGGACTGTTGTTTCAGTGAGCTAGCACTATGTACATCCAACTCAGCGTGTTGGTCTAGTACAAAGCGGATCTCATCATCATCTCATTGAAAATTAACTTGTTCTCGCCATGATATATCTAAAACATTGCTAAGCAACAATCACTCACTCAAACTTCCAATATCTCCTACTTAAACAGTGTCATTGAAATATGTGAACGGTGTAATTGCTTATTTATCCTTCAGTTAAAATGTGATATCTTTCACATTTGGTGTGTTTAGATTACCACTACTAAAGTTAACTTATCAGATATTTTTTTATGAATGTAATTTATCTCTGTAGGTCATGACCCTTTTTCTTTTAAATCATATAGACATGTGTTTCCTTAGCCTACTTTTATATGTAACACAATTATTTTTTTGACATTGTATATTTTCCATGAATAACCCTTATATAAACATGATAAATATGATGCTTTGATTATTTGTATTGTTTTTTTTCTCTTCTCTGTATATTAATGATTTTACCCTTTTTTCGTTTATTACAATGGCTATAGGAAACCAAACGAGCACGTTGCCAAGCTTGTCAGGTGGGACAAATAATCCATTAGGAAACTTAGCAAGTATTGACAATTC
>MJUT01043981.1:459344-476056 GCA_002080005.1 Gigantidas platifrons | reverse complement strand
TCGTACATTGATTTACTCTGTAATACTTACTATTAGTAGTCCCACCAATATCAGTCGTCGTGTTTGTGTTGCATGTCGTCATTGAATTGGAGGTTTCATTTTCAGTATAATCTTCAAGATCTAATGATTGCATCGATTTGGTACAATGTGTATCGCCTACATTTGGCTCAGTATTTGGTACCGGAAATCCAATCATAGATATTTGGGTTACCTCTGGAGAACTAGGGCAATCCGGGATCGGTGACACGGATCTAGTTTCCGTATTTGGTTCATCATTATTTTCCGCATCTTCCGCTTGAATATTTTGTTTTTTATCATCATTATCGTTTTGTTTTTCCATCGTTTTATCTATTTCTTCATCCGAATGACATACTGTTTTGCTCCTTCCGTCAACTTCAGGTTCCGTATAATTTGAAACATTTCTTTCATTCTCATTAATAAATTCCGTAGATTTGTTTTTGTCTCTTTTTGATCTATCCTTTTTATTTGAACGTTTGGATTTTTTCCGTTTTTTCTTTCTTTTCCCATCTCGCTCACAATCAATTTGAAGGTTTTCCGAATGAGTATATTTCTCAGTGGACGTTTCCTGTACTTCTGAAACCTGTTTTGGAGAATTAAGAATATCATCATCCTTTATCGGCTCCTGACTATCGGGTCCGAAGACAGTCGATGTTCCTGGAGGATAATCATTATTATTGGGTACACTTCTCGTTAAAAGGTTCATCTTTTCACCATTCCGTTCCAACTGTTCATGTGTCTCTACTGCACCATCATTTTCTATATGTATATCTGGAACATCTTCAACTGCTGTTTTCTTTGTCTTCTTGTGGTAACTATATCAACATAGGTAAATCTCAACATAACTACATGAAATTGAATTATAACAAATTGTCATCATCAATTTTAGTGTGCCTGTTACAAGTGTAAATAGTTTTTAATTGAATATACAACTTTCGTTGTCCCCTTTTTTATGTGAGAGGTCATTGTTTGTTTTGTTAACATTTGTACATAATTTAAACAGGATTGTTAATTTTTATGATTTATTTTTAGTAGAAATATATAGGAAAATCAAAGTCAATTTTTATTTGTTATGTTTAAATTATGTACAAATAAAAACCACTCATATCAACATAATGAACAAATAAACAATCAAAATATAGACAATTCGGAATGTTTTCGTGTAAAATTTGTTAAAATCTATCCAGAAATGACTTCACAATAATTTTTTTTGAAAACATATGGTTTTGGTTGATTATATAGGAATTTTTTTTACATGTGCCAATACTTTTGGCTACATACTGGTAAATATATACCTAAAAAGTAGAGCATTTTCGAATGAGTTAAAATATTGAATCTTCACCGATATTGCATACCATTCTTTCTCCTTTAAGTTTGGTACGCACTAGAGAGGTTCCCAGTAAAACTATATTTGCACGCAAGCAGACGAGAGATAAACAAGATGACGGAATTATATTAAATACATGTTGCCAAGAAATATGGTAATTAAAAAAATGTAATTGCGCACACTGATATATTTGGTACTATATTATAAAAGGGTTATTGCACTAATGTTGAGGAATATTGTCACTCGCAGTATATCATGTTGCACTCACAAGTTCGTGCAATATGATATACTGCTCGGGACAATAGTCCTCAACATTAGTGCAATAATCCTATATTACCAATTGTGTAGTAACCGCATCGATGGTGTAATGGCTAGCAAGCTTACATCGGGGGTGGAAGATTATGTGTTAGATCACTTATCAGGTAAAGACTACAAAATAAGTATCTACTGCTTTTTCAGTGAACATGCAGATAAGAGGGGAAGAGAAAAGAACGGAGTGGGATAATGTGTCCTATATGTCTATATGTGAAGATTTGCTCAGTCAGCCATCACAAAATCCAAATCCTCATGTTGGCCTCGCATACAGCGGACATTATCATCATTTCATTTTATAGAAACATGTTCTCGTCGTTCATGCAACATATCTTTAAATTGTTGCTTTGGTGTTGAGCTCTCACTCAATAATACTTCACGATTTAACAATAACTATCATACACATATAAAGCTCCCCTTTATGTTGAACTATGGCGAATGGTTAATCCATTGAGTCACAATCGCTTTAAGCCATCGGCCCTAGTGTATGATTTATATCTTCATTTGACCGAAATGCAGTATGGAGCAAAATGTTATTGATAAAATGTGAAATTAATTATATTGCCCTCCAAATTCGACGTGTTAATATTTGGTTTTTGAGCCCGACGGCAACTATATATTGTAGCAATTACGAATCTGACACTTTATGTAATAAAGTAACGACTCTTCCAAACCACCGTACAAATTGATATCATATAGGGTATATTTTAAAGGTTTCCTATTTGGGCTCTTTGGGGTTTTGTTCCAAAAGACTTACATTATTTGGCTTTACTATATTTTGACTTTGAGCGTACTTGATGAAAAGGTTATCTCAGAAACGTTTTGTGTGCAAATATCTACATTTGTATTTGACATTGTATGACTCTTAAGAACAAATCTATATTATATTAGTTATATTTGTAATTAAAAAAATGACAGATGTGGATGACTTGACTGCGGTTACCCTATAGTTGTTAAATCAACTTAGTATATGGCGGAAAATTAAAACAAATCGATATTAAGTGTTTATTACAATGTGCATCGCTTAAAAGACCACCATATATATCTTACCATATAAAGTACAATACAATCACCACTAAAATTATCCCTCCGCATACACCAAGTACAATACCAATAATTTGACCGGTAGTAAGATTAGTTTCTACTTGCGGTCCACTTGTGGTTAACTACAAACAAAACAGCTTAATATATGATTTGACATATAATAACATTTTGCCTCTTTCTATTATATTTCCATTGGGTTTTGGAATCTATTAGTTAATTTTCACTTATTAGCTATTTTGTATTTAACCAAGTTGTCCTTTCACATAATTTTGATTTATCGCGACTGAATGTGTACGAGCTCGCCTTGTCAACTTTTGTTATTTTGTATTGTCTCCATGTTGTTGATAGTTACAGAATATATTTGTCTCAGTTGACCACGGATGTTTCAATTTGTCATGAGCACGACTTGTCATAGGATTTTAAAATAATTATTACGACGGATGTCATTAGTGGAGCAGAAGCTGAAAACACTTCTTGAGCTTCCTCGGTTTATAGTGCGGTTCCTGCTGCTCATTTGTTTGTTTTATTTGTAGTGTTTTTTCGACCATCTTTTTGTCTATTTAAGTTATTTGTGTTTGTTTACGAATAGTGGTGTCCTACACATATTGTGTTGTGTTTTTGTTTTATTTAGCTTTGTCTTGTGCCTTGTGTATCCAAAATTGGCAGTTTCTCTGGATTGTCCATTTTTGATTGCCCCTCCGGTATTCTCTAACGTTTATGTGTCCTTTTTCATTTGACTATAAATGTCTGTCATTCGCATTATGGCTTCTAATTACTACTTTGATCTTTTCAAACTTATTTTACCATTGTGTATCCTTATCACCCCGTTAATTGAAAATAATTTTACTACAAACTCGTGTTGAACAACACGGACTATAACAGATCATATACAGGATATCGTGTAGAAATTAATGAACGGGACATGGGTGGCGGAAGGATTAAAGTTATTGACCTCTGACCTGAAGTATTACACCACAGACCTGGGTTCGACCACCCGATACATAATACCCATCTCTAGTGTTAAGTATGGTTCCACCTAAGGCTCATGCAAAATAAAGAAAAAGTGATTTACCTTATGTCATCAATTCACTCAATATTTTGCTATATAACGTATTTTGAGCAAAAATAAATGTATATTCAAAGACAAGTGTTTATTTATGCTATTTTTGCTATTACATGTATACCTAAATTAAAATCAGAATAGTCACATTTTTTTTTACTAACAAAGTATGTAAAAAGGTTGGATATCAGAACACATTATCTGCTGTGAACAGGCGATTTGTAATAAACTATATAGCACAATGAAAAATATAGGATCTCCTCTACAAAATATCTATTTTTTTCATTTGTAGCCTAGTGTCAATTTTTTTTATTATTTTAGTTTTAAATTAACCACTCCAAATCACAATTCCAAGAACGACAACTCTTGTTGAACTTCAAAATGAATAACATTTTACGTATTTCAGATTGTAACCTCAACCATTCAAGTAAAAATCTTTACTTATCTATTTTTATTTTAATTGGTTAAAATAGCAATAGATTTTGATGATGAAACTAATAATTAATATTTTTCTGTATATTTTCATTCTCTTCGTACATTGTTTGTTTAAAATTCATCACTTCCGGTTTTGCTCAAATATCACCTCACTGGATAACTCGAATAATTCAAGCTCTTTCCGTCTCCGATTCTCTCCGCCTTAGACTTAGAGAGTGGAATATAACGACTGGATTATTCGGGTTACTCACTGGACTGCTGTACTTTAAAATGATTGAGGAATTTTGTTGTTACACATGCAAAATATAATATTTCACTTAGAAATTATCCTGGAGGTACAGAGCAGATACTTTCGTCGGTAGTCTAATCTCAACGAGATTAGTTGTGTCGTAGAGTTACAAACTCGTGGTAGACTTTCGGCAGAGTAAAAGTGACAGTCATCATTAACATACGGGAAATTAAAGACATTTAGAGGACTATCTCCTTTCCATAGCCAGATAATCTTGGAGGACTATGGTGTTTTACTACCTGTTGAAATGGTATGTTTACAATCTTTTTATTCTTACTCTTAGTTATAATCCAAGATAAAGTTTTTTAAAAGTAAAATTTAGCTAAATTTACATAATAAAAATAATTTCTGAAAAATATAGCAAATTTACAGGATTGGATTGACTACAGTATAATGTTTTGTTAATTAATACAATTATATACAAAATAAACATGCCTACCTTGAAAAATTAAAAGAGTATGGAAAGTAAGAAAATGTCTGATGTTCAGATTCGCATTGGATATTGTGTGATATACAATGTAACGTTGTTAATTTGCAACAGTACTAGTAATACCCATGATTTACCTCTGTAGAGCTTGAAATACAATAGTTAATGGTTAGTTATCTGCTAATTATGAAAATTATACCAAAGTTACACAATTGGAATTATCACTGTGCACGGACATAGCTGGGGCTAAATAAAAGTGGACAGTAGAGGGGTTGGTTTTCGCCAAGATTTGTTTTAACTGAACGCTAAATGCTGCATTCTTGGGACATTTAAGAGTATCAAAAAAGGCATGACCGGGTACAATTTTAATTACCTGAGTTAATAAAGTATGTTTAAATTAGTTCAAAATCTGCCCTTCTTGCCTTAGCAGACACAAATACTGATAAGATCCCTGCTCAGATATCGAAGACACACCGATATGTGTTACCCGGTCAAAACATTTGTTGTTTCATGGGCAATGAGAGCGAAAAAAATATTAGTGTTGCATACAGTTACAAACTATTGCGGTACGAATCTGATTTTTTATGATATTAATGATCTCATCCTAGATTTCAGGGGAAGTGTATTTCTCCTTGCTGTACTAGTACTACATTGTAGCTATATGTTCGACAAGTATTGGGTCACCCTGTGCCTTTGAATTTAAAATTGCCATGGAATTACTTAGCTCCAGAGCATGACAGCATACACTGCAATATTTTGTTTCCTTAATTTTCAACAATACATTTTTGTTTTTAATTACTTGGGTCTTTTTAAATTCTGAGAGTTTGTAAATTATTGGTTCATCTACAGAATATTTGGATGTGACCGCAAAGAAAATAAGGACATACTGTGATACAACAGTTACATTAACAGCTATATATCCACTCTTCATAAGTCTGTACAAAACTTTACATAGAAAAAGGATGGATTCCCAGCATTGTGGTGTACTTGTAAAAACCTATAACATTTTTAAAATGCAAAAGTTAATGTTTATCAAAACTCAAAACATCTTTTAATGTCTTGTAGGGATAAACACGTCATTGCTTGGAAATCTTTTGAAATTGGAGATGGTATTTTATACACAGAAGACGATGCCAAGAAAATATGTCCAACTCCATCATCGCTAGGACTCATCGTTCATGAATCATTCATTTTGCCATAAAAAGAAGAAGGGATAATGTCAAGAAAAAAACAAAATGTAATTGAAATTGTGACATCTGCTCAACTAGTAAATGCATAATTTAAAGTTAAAAATGTATTTAGTGTTTAGTTTGGTTATAAGTAATGTGAAAAAGTTAATATCAGTAAATACATTTTAGAGAAGTAGAAATGTTTTGTAAAAAATGTAGTTATATAGTATTTGCTAAAAAAAAAGTATGGGACAAAAAACATTTTTTTCCCAAAAAATCTAAAAGAGGCTACAAACGATTATTTTTTTTATATGTTTAAGACAAGTGTCTAATGAACGGATACAAACAAGCATCATTCACATACCACCCTGTTCACAGAAGATAATAGATAATGAAAATCCTGATTTTTTTACTTTTTTTTGAAGATGCGAAATGAGGCTGTTTGGTTGCTATGGTAACAATAATTGTTTTTGTTTCCATGGCAACCATGGACATTATTTAAATTTTCATTGTTATCTGTTTAAGAGTTGGCATTTAATTATAAGATTAGTAATATGGACATCTTTGTGACCAAAATTTTTTTTTATGATTTTAGCATGATATGAAATTGCATCTAAAATGTTTTACTTTTTGTTTCCATGGCAACCATTCACATAATTTAAGGTTAAAAGTTTATTTAGTAGTTAGTTTGGTTTTAAGTAATGTGAAAAAGATAATATCAGTAACTACATTTTAGAGAAGTAGAAATATTTTGTAAAAAATGTAGTTGTATAGTATTTGCTAAAAAAAAAAACAAAAGTATGGGACAAAAACACTTTTTTCCAAAAAATCTAAAAGAGGCTACAAACGATTATTTTTGATATGTTGTAGATAAGTGTCTATTGAACGGATACAAACAAGCCTCATTCACCAACCACCCTGTTCACAGGAGATAATAGATAATGAAAATCCTAATTGTTTTGCGTTTTTTTGAAGATGCGAAATGAGGCTGTTTGGTTGCCATGGTAACAGTAATTGGCAAACTTGTACTTTCTGTTCATATACTTTAATTTTTAGAAGAAATCTTCAACATCACTAATATTATGTAATTATATTATGAATTTTTTTAAATAGTTTTTGAGAAATCTGTGTTGCAAAAGAGCAAATTTAGTGATTTGAAGACTGAAATAAAATGGATTCTATGACGAAGTTGTAACCATAGCAACCAATGTCAATACATGTGTTCTTTTATTATTTTTATGAGTTTTCCATCAAAATGCAACATATGAACCATATAAACTCCAATTTTGCAACTATCAATAAATCACCCACTGCATGATTCATAGGTCGAGCCAGACTTAATTATATCAAAGGCCGAGTATTTCATTGGTTTCAATCTGAACAAGTACGAACATAGATAAGGTTGGAAATGTCTTGTCACCAACAACCAACCACTCCTAATCAGTAATTGCCCATTAGGAGCAGCTGAAAAATTGTCTTTCAAGTTCAGGTAGCCTAGCATGCGTTGTTCGTAAGACGTGCCGAATATTAGATTCAAACAGTGGAAGAGCTTTAAGATACCCAAGGGGTAATCAGAATTCGCAAGTGGAAGAATGACAGACAACACAATGGCCAAAAGAAAAAGGACAAAAGGATAAACGACGATCAACAGAACATTACACAAAAACAAAAGATCGAGTAACACGAACCCCACTAAAAACCGGGGGTGAACTCAGGTGCTGCGGAAGGGTACGCAGTTCCTGCTCCACTAGTGGCACCTGTAGTGTTACGTAAGTTACAAACACAGTGATAAGTTATGAATGAGGACAGGACCGGAAAGTGCTTAAGACAAATTGAACATATCCCTTATCATATGGGCGTATTGCACCTCAAAACATATATACTAGATATCATTTCAATAAACCCTGGAGTTCTCACATTTTTATCAGATAAAGTACTTACATTTCCATTACGTCTAACTGTAGTCATAGAGTTTTCAGTATGCTCAGTAGACGTTGTAAGTGGAGTTGATGCTTCGTTTCCTGTGTTTACTCGTTGAGTTGTCAAGATGTTGCTTGTTTTTACTCGTTGAGTTGGTAAGTTGTTGCTTGTTGTTACTCCTTGAGTTGTCAAGATGTTGCTTGTTTTTACTCGCTGAGTTGTCAAGATTTTGCTTGTTTTTACTTGTTGGGTCGATACACTATTTCCTGTTTCTACTTTTTGAGTATAATGAGTCTGATCATCACTCACAGCTATATTTGTTTGAAGAGTATCTGCAGATGTATATGCTGTCGTTTTTTCTGTTGATACTATAATAGAAAAAAGACATTTGCAAGGCAATATTGATTTCTAATTAAGTCGATATATAATTAAAAAATGTAGGATCAGTTAAAAGAAAAAACAAAAACAAAAACAAATGCAAAACATTATTATCTTTTCATAATATTATTCTTTATTCTCATTACATATTTGAAAAATCTGGAATTTACGGGACACACAATATGTAATCATTAATCGTAGCTGTTAATGTTTGGAGTATGATGTAAGTTATGCCAGACATGTGACATGTACATTATATTAGATATCTACGTTTTTAGTCGTACCTGGATAGCCCTATAAGACATATGTTAACCACCACCATTCGTTCGCTCACGTTATAAAACATAATTGAAGCAAAAGAGGAGCATTCGAATTTTTAAATTTCTTTCTACGTGTATTAAATCCGGGTAAACAAATTTATATTTCTGGTCACAATAAGTTATATAAGAATTTTGGATATATTCATGGTCACTCTTCGAAGAGATGCGATCTGCATTCTATTGGCGAGTTGTGTATTATATTCTAGTGTACAATCCTAGTATTGGTCGGGGTGTTCCACACATCGGAGAAACGACGAGCTATTTCTATACCTTTCATTTACCTCGTGGAGTACAAAAACATTGGTGAATAGTAATTTAAGTACAATAATTGATCTATTAAGTTGACGCGACAATATGTGTCTAGTGCTTGGAGAATATCACGCTCCTTCAACTTAAAATTCAACTAGCGAAAGTGTCCCGAATGGATCAAGCATGTTCGTTTGCAATCTCTACCCAGAGTTGTCGGTCCTTACACTCTCTCCAATCTCTGTCAACGCCTATATGCCAAGAATCTTGGAAACGTCTGTTTATTAAAGGGTAACTTGATATAAACCAGTTATAATGACCCCATATATTGTGAAATATGCAAAGAATACCATATAACTAATATCTGAGAAGCTCCTTTGTTTATGTTCAAACGAAGATAAGAGATTATTTTTTATAGGTGATCATCGGTAATATTACCAATGTAATGTTCAGCAACTATAGAGGCTATTACAACAAGGAACCAGAACATTCGATTTATACGCTGTATGACACGGCTCATAAATCGAATGTTCTGGTTCCTTGTTGTAATAGCCTCTATTGTTGCTGAACATTACACTGCTAATATTTTATAAAAAGGAAACCAGTTTAATACAAAGGTAGACTACTTTTTAGGCATTGACAGAGATTGGAGAGAGTGTAAGGACCAACAACTCTGGGTAGAGATTGGTTCGTTTGAATCGTGTTGCAATAGAGGATATTTTGTCTTATCTATCATCTATCCCATATTCTTTGCTTGTGGGATGCAAAATGTCACAGTTCGTCCATAGAACAATCCACTATTTTTACTCACATAGGTTAAAGTTTGTAATCTTGTACCCGTCATGAGTATAGCTGATGTACTACTCATAGAACAATCCACTATTTTTACTCACATAGGTTAAAGTTTGTAATCTTGTACCCGTCATGAGTATAGCTGATGTACTACTTATAGAACAATCCGCTATTTGTACTTACATAGTATATAGTTTGTAATCTTGTACTCCTCATGAGTATAGTTGATGTACCACTCATAGAACAATCCACTATTTTTACTTACATAGGTTATAGTTTGTAATCTTGTACTCCTCATGAGTATAGTTGATGTACCACTCATAGAACAATCCACTATTTTTACTTACATAGTTTATAGTTTGTAATCTTGTACCCGTCATGAGTATAGCTGATGTACTACTCATAGAATAATCCACTATTTTTACTTACATAAGCTTGTTCCCCACGTCATGAGTATAGCTGATGTACTACTTATTTAACATTAAACAGCAATCGATCAGTAACACATCAACATCTCCCGTGTATGGAGTGCATAGTTCACAACTCATACCTTAAGCTCGAGCTTGCAGTTTGTATTAATACTTTTTACAAGCAACGTCAGCGGATTTTGAGTACTAAACTAATAAATCAAGGATTAAAAAAGATTTTTTTTCGGAGATATCAAGACCTTGCTGAAAAGTATATTCTGTCAACTGCGTACATATGACGTAAAATGGTATGAGTAATTAGATTTTGGTTCAAAGCTGACTATTATTTCGCTATTTTGTGTTAGGATAGTCTTGTGTACTGTCTAATAATATTTATATGTTGATCGAGGCCATCGGTTCTATTTAATAGATATGACAACTTCTGTGTGACGAAGATGAAATATATTATGTATAATGTTCAAGATTATAGCGTTCTTTATAATAACGCTGTTCGCCCGGTTATATGTCAGGGTTGGCATGTTACTCACAAGTGGAAAACACTTACACGTCCACGTTATGTCACTTATAGAGCAGGATTGAGCGCAATAGTTTAACTCCGCCACTTTTTATTGAAGTGTCTATGCCAAGCCAGGAAAGTGACAGGTCATGCATATGTGTATTGGGATATCGATCTTGTCTCTTTCTACGATTTTGATATTGGATTTTGGAATTGTTCCGCCAGTTTTGACATTTGTTTTGCTTTTCATTTTATTTTGGAGTTACTATTTTTTATCACTCACCACATATTTCACATTCCTGACCATAACATGACGGGTTGGCACAATCCATTTCTATATTAAGTTCGAAACTGAATAAACAAAAGAAGGTTTACACATTTGAAATAAATCACTAATACCATGATAGCTCAACTAAAAAACTATCAATGCCTCCCGAAGCCGTCGTGGTCGTATTCGCATGGTAGTTGGATTTATAACTACCTACGCAATTAGGTCATGTCAAAGTGTACTCGATACAACATTATGATAAAATTTGTCGGTGACTTGCGGCAGGTCGGTGATTTTCTCTGGGTACTCTGGTTTACTACACCAACTAAACTGACCTCCAAAATAGAATTGTTGAAAGTGGCGTTAAACACCATAAATCAAACCAAGTCTATGCCTCTCACTTCTAAAGAATGTAAGCGAAATTAGATTCTAACAAATATCGGTTTTAGCTTTCATTGTTGATGTTGAATTTTTGAAATATTTTTATTTCATGTATAAAGATAACTTTGCCATCAATAAAATATATTGTTTTAGGCCATCGGCTCTCTTTAGTAGAATAGTATTATACATATGACAACTTCATTGTCACGGAGATTAAATATATTATGAATAATGTTCAAGATTATAACAACGCTTCTAACCCAGTTATAGTTGAGGGCTTGGCATTTTACTCAACGCTGCTCACCCAGTTATAGGCGATGGCTTGGCATTATAACAACACTGCCCACCCAGTTATAGGTGAGGGATTGGCATAAACAACGCTGCTAATCCAGTTATAGTTGAGGGCTTGGCATTTTACTCAACGCTGCTCACCCAGTTATAGGCGATGGCTTGGCATTATAACAATACTGCCCACCCAGTTATAGGTGAGGGATTGGCATAAACAACGCTGCTCACCCAGTTATATGTGAGGGCTGGGCATTATAACAACGCTGCTCATCCAGTTATAGTTGAGGGTCTGACATTTTACTCAACGCTGCTCACCGAGTTTTAGGTGAGGGCTTGGCATAAAACAACGCTGCTCACCCATCTATAATTGAGGGCTTGGCATAAAACATTGCTGCTCACCCAGTTACAGGTGAAGGCTTGGCATAAAACAACGCTGCTCACCCAGTTATAGTTGAGGGCTTGGCATAAAACAACGCTGCTCACCCAGTTATTGGTGAGGGCTTGGCATTACAACAACGCTGCTCACCCAGTTATAGGTGAGGGCTTGACATTTTACTCAACACTGCTCACCCATTTATAGTTGAGGGCTTGGCATAAAACAACGCTGCTCACCCAGTTATAGGTGAGGGCTTGGCATAAAACAACGCTGCTCACCCTGTTATAGGTGAGGGCTTGGCATAAAACAACACTGCCCACCCAGTTATAGGTGAGGGTTTGGCATTAGAACAACGCTGCTCACCCAGTCATAGGTAAGGGCTTGGCATAAAACAACGCTGCTCACCCAGTTATAGTTGAGGGCTTGGCATTATATCAACGCTGCTCACCCAGTTATAGGTGAGGGTTGGCATAAAAAAAACGCTGCTCACCCAGTTATAGGTGAGGGCTTGGCATAAAACAACGCTGCTCACCCTATTATAGGTGAGGGTTTGGCATAAAACAACACTGCCCACCCAGTTATAGGTGAGGGTTTGGCATTATAGGAACGCTGCTTACCCAGTTATAGGTGAGGTCTTGGCATAGCACAAACACTTCCCACCCAATTATAGGTGAGGGCTTGGCACTTTACTCAACGCTGCACACCCAGTTCTAGGTGATGGTTTGGCATTTTACTCAATGCTTCTCATTGAGCTATAGGTGAGGGCTTGGCATTATAGCAACGCTGCCCACCCAGTTCTAGGTGAGGGTTTGGCATTATAGCAACGCTACTCACCCAGTTCTAGGTGAGGGCTTGGCATTATAGCAACGCTGATCACCCAGTTATATGTGATGGCTTAGCATTATAACAACAATGCTCACCTAGTTATAGGTGAGGGTTTGGCATTATAACAACGATGCGCACCCATTTATAGTTGAGGGTTTGGCATTATAACAACGCTTTTCAGGCAGTTATAGGTGAGGGCTTGGCATTTTACTCAACACTGCTCACCCAGTTATAGGTGAGAGCTTCGCATTTTACTCAACCTTCTCACGCAGTCATAGGTGCGGGTTAGGTATTTTACTCAACAATGCTCACTCAGTTATAGGTGAAGGTTTGGCATTTTACTCAACGCTTCTCATCCAGTATTAGGTGAGGGTTTGGCATTTTACTCAACGGTTCTCATCCACTATTAGGTGAGGGTTTGGCATTTTACTCAACGCTTCTCATCCAGTATTAGGTGAGGGCTTGGCATTTTACTCAACGCTTCTCACTCAGTTATAGGTGAGGGTTTGGTATTTTACTCAACGCTTCTCACCAAGTTATAGGTGAGGGCTTAGAATTATAACAACGCTGCTCATCCAGGTATAGGTGAGGGCTTGGCATTATAGCAACGCTGCCCACACAGTTATAGGTGAGGGTTTGGCATTATAGCAACGCTACTCACCCAGTTATAGGTGAGGGCTTGGCATTTTACTAAACACTGCTCACGCAGCTATAGGTGAGGGCTTGGCATTATAACAACGCTGCTCATCCAGGTATAGGTGAGGGCTTGGCATTATAGCAACGCTGCCCACCCAGTTATAGGTGAGGGCTTGGCATTATAGCAACGCTGATCACCCAGTTATAGGTGAGGGCTTGGCATTATAACAACAATGCTCATCTAGTGATAGGTGAGGGTTTGGCATAAAACAACGCTGCTCACCTAGTTATAGGTGAGGGCTTGGCATTATAACAACGCTGCTCACTCTGTTATAGGTGAGGGCTTGGCATTATAGCAACGCCGCCCACCCAGTTATAGGTGAGGGTTTGGCATTATAGCAACGCTGCTCACCCAGTTCTAGGTGAGGGTTTGGCATTTTACTCAACGCTTCTCATTCAGTTATAGATGAGGGCTTGGCAATATAGCAACGCTGCCCACCCAGTTCTAGTTGAGGGTTTGGCATTATAGCAACGCTACTCACCCAGTTCTAGGTGAGTGCTTGGCATTATAGCAACGCTAATCACCCAGTTATAGGTGAGGCCTTGGCATTATAACAACAATGCTCACCTAGTTATAGGTGAGGGCTTGGCATTATAACAACGATGCGCACCCAGTTATAGTTGAGGGTTTAGCATTATAAGAACGCTTTTCACCGAGTTATAGGTGAGGGCTTGGCATTTTACTCAACGCTTCTCACCCAGTTATAGGCGAGGGATTGTCATTTTACTCAACACTGCTCAGACAGTTATAGGTGAGAGCTTTGCATTTTACTCAACCTTCTCACGCAGTTATATGTGCGGGTTAGGCATTTTACTCTACAATACTCACTCAGTTATAGGTGAGGGATTGGTATTTTACTCAACGCTTCTCATCCATTATTAGGTGAGGGCTTGGCATTTTACTCAACGCTTCTCACAAAGTTATAGGTGAGGGTTTGGTATTTTACTCAACGCTTCTCACCCAGTTATAGATGAGGGTTGGCATTTTACTCAACACTGCTCACGCAGTTATAGGTGCGGGTTTGACATTTTACTCAACCCTTCTTACCCATTTATTGATGAGAGTTGGCATTTTACTCAACACTGCTCACTAAGTTATAGGCGAGGGCTTGACATTTTACTCAACACTTCTCATCCAGTTATAGGTGAGGGTTTGGCATTTTACTCAACGCTTCTCACCCAGTTATAGATGAGGGTTGGCATTTTACTCAACACTGCTCACCCAGTTATAGGTGCGGGTTAGGCATTTTACTTAACGCTTCTCACCCAGTTATAGGTGAGTACTTGGCATTTTACTCAACGATTCTCATCCAGTTATAGGTGAGGGTTGGCCTTTTATTCAACACTGCTCATCCAGTAATAGGTGAGGGCTTGACATTTTACTCAACACAGCTCATCCAGTTATAGGTGAGGGCTTGGCATTATAATAACGCTGCACACCCAGCTATAAGTGAGGGTTGGCATTTTACTCAACGCTTGTCACCCAGTCATAGGTTCGGGTTGACATTTTACTCAACACTGCTCACCCAGTTATAGGTGATGGCTTGGCATTTTACTCAACACTGCTCACCCAGATATTGGTGAAGGCTTGACATTTTACTCAAGACTGCTCACTCAGTTATATGTGAGGGTTTGGCATTACAACAACGTTGCTCACCCAGTTATAAGTGAGGGTTGGCATTTTACTCAACACTGCTCAAACAGTAATAGGTGAGGGCTTGGCATTTTACTTAACACAGCTCACCCAGTTATAGGTGAGGGCTTGGCATTATAATAACGCTGCACACCCAGTTATAAGTGAGGGTTGGCATTTTACTCAACGCTTGTCACCCAGTCAAAGGTTTCGGTTGGCATTTTACTCAACACTGCTCACCCAGTTATAGGTGAGGGTTTGGCATTTGACTCAAGTCTGCTCACTCAGTTATATGTAAGGGTTTGGCATTATAACAACGCTGCTCACCCAGTTATAGGTGAGTGTTTGGCATTATAAAAACACTGCACATACACGTCTAGGTGAGGGTTGGTATTTTACTCAACGCTTCTCGCCCAGGTATAGGTGAGAGTTGGCATTTTACTCAAAACAGCTCACCCAGTTATAGGTGAGGGCTTGTCATTATAACAACGCTACTCACTCTGTTATAGGTGAGGGCTTGGCATTATAGCAACGCCGCCCACCCAGTTCTAGGTGAGGGTTTGGCATTTTACTCAACGCTTCTCATTCAGTTATAGGTGAGGGCTTGGCATTATAGTAACGCTGCCCACCCAGTTCTAGGTGAGGGTTTGGCATTATAGCAACGCTACTCACCCATTTCTAGGTGAGGGCTTGGCATTATAGCAACGCTGATCACCCAGTTATAGGTGAGGCCTTGGCATTATAACAACAATGCTCACCTAGTTATAGGTGAGGGCTTGGCATTATAACAATGATGCGCACCCAGTTATAGTTGAGGGCTTAGCATTATAAGAACGCTTTTCACCGAGTTATAGGTGAGGGCTTGGCATTTTACTCAACGCTTCTGACCCAGTTATAGGCGAGGGATTGTCATTTTACTCAACACTGCTCAGCCAGTTATAGGTCAGAGCTTTGCATTTTACTCAACCTTCTCACGCAGTTATATGTGCGGGTTAGGCATTTTACTCTACAATACTCACTCAGTTATAGGTGAGGGTTTGGCATTTTACTCAACGCTTCTCATCCAGTATTAGGTGAGGGTTTGGCATTTTACTCAACGCTTCTCATCCATTATTAGGTGAGGGTTTGGCATTTTACTCAACGCTTCTCATCCATTATTAGGTGAGGGCTTGGCATTTTACTCAACGCTTCTCATCCATTATTAGGTGAGTGCTTGTCATTTTATTCAACGCTTCTCACAAAGTTATAGGTGAGCGTTTGGTATTTTACTCAACGCTTCTCACCCAGTTATAGATGAGGGTTGGCATTTTACTCAACACTGCTCACTCAGTTATAGGCAAGGGCTTGACATTTTACTCAACGCTTCTCATCCAGTTATAGGTGAGGGTTTGGCATTTTACTCAAAGCTTCTCACCCAGTTATAGGTGAGTGCTTGGCATTTTACTCAACGATTCTCATCCAGTTATAGGTGAGGGTTGGCCTTTTATTCAACACTGCTCATCCAGTAATAGGTGAGGGCTTGGCATTTTACTCAACACAGCTCATCCAGTTATAGGTGAGGGCTTGGCATTATAATAACGCTGC